>JAMJFZ010003232.1:1617500-1760000 GCA_026225945.1 Cricetomys ansorgei | reverse complement strand
GGGTTAATATAAAAGCTGCCTTACTCAGTCTCTCAGAATCACAGGACGGATTTTAGGATCCGGGGCTGGCCTTCCCCTGCGGTCTTGCAGTTCCATCACGCTCTTATGCAGGGCTGTGGGATCTTGCTCGTTCCACTATTGTCAGTGTATGTTTTATACCTTTGTTAGCAGTTTATTGATACTATTTTCCACAAGAATCACTTTTGGCATGTTTCCTTTTCCACTTTGTTTTTCTTTATTTCAAATAAGATTCTCATCTTGCACCTTACTTCTCCTGATGCTGCTTTCAGTATTGACGGAGGACACCTTTCGGTCACTGCTGGTCTAAATCAATATGGAGACTGAAGCTGAAAGTCATAAACAAAAAGTCTTAGAGAGGCGTTGCAGGAAGGATATGCAAATGGATGCTTTGCATACGGGAAAGCTCACCCAAAAAGCCCAATCAAGATATGAATCAAATAAGAATATAAAGTAACTATGAATATTGATGACAGGAATATGAGTTGGCACAATTCAAAAAACTTCATGTGAATATCTATCAAAATTAAACATGCATATTTCATGATGGCACAATTTCACCTTTAAGACTGTGTCTAAAATAATTACTCAGATATTTCAAAAGATAGACACAAGATTATTCTTGGAAGCAACACAAATATTCTTACTTAGCTCAGTGGGAGTAACTATTGTTTGCTTTTCACAATTTACCAAGTGTGCTGGTTAGTTTTGTTTTTTTCCTTTTCTTTGTCAACTTGACATAAACCAGGGTGATCAGGGAAGAGGGAACATCAATTGAGGAAATTCCTCCACCAGATTGCCTGTAGGCAAATTTGTGAGGGTATTTTCCTGATTGAGGATTGATATAGAAGGGCCCAGCCCACCAGGGGTGGTACCATCTATGGGCAGGTGGTCCTTGGTTGTATAGGAAAGCAGGCAAAGGAAGCCATGGGGAGCAAGCCAGTAAGCGACACTCCTCCATGGCCTCTGCATCAGCTCCTGCCTCCAGGTTCCTGCCCTGTTTGAGTTCCTACCCTGACTTCCTTGAGTGTTAGATTGTGACCTGGAAGTGGAAGCTGAAATGAGTCCTCTCATATGCAGCCTGCCTTTGCTCATGGTGTTTCATTGCAGCAATGGAAACCCTAAGACAGAGGCCCAATATTGAATGAAGATAGCGAGGAAAGGCCACTTTCTTCAAGTCCACAGAGTATGACTTCAATGACATTAAGTTCCAGAAGCAGATGAAACCTACTAAGGGTGATAGGGATAAAAACAGGTTATTTTCGAGACTAAGAAGTTGACAATGGAAATGGAACAAAGTTGATCTCCTTGGTAATGTCTCCTGCCCTCTTCCCCTCATGTCTGTGGTTAAACATATTTCTTCCATTAGAAATATTTACCAGGCAAAATAGTCATAATTTTTACACTCTACCCCTCTTAGATCTCAGCTAACTTTTAAAAAGCTCTTAGGATGCCTTTATATGTTTGCTCTTGGGTGATTTCCAGAGACATAGTGGAATGATGAAAGTTAAGACTTCAAAGCTTAAAATAACTGGACTGAATCTCATGGCTTGACATGGATTCTTCCGACTCTAACTGAGTCGTTCTCATCACTTTCTTGCCGCTTCACGCTTCATCACTTCGTAGATGACTTGGTCCTAAGGAGAAGCTGCCATGATTTGAAATCACACAACAAATGATGTCATATCTGCTCATACCCAGGGACCTTAGATGCCCCCTGTATCCCCTCAGTTTGCGGAGCACCGTGACCGATTCAGTGTTTGAAGTGCTGAATCTAAGATGACTTGAGAAGTGCTAGAGTTCAAAGCTCTTGCCAATAACTCTGTATTATGTGCAGTGTTCTCCAAGTGAAATTACCATGTGTTAGAGAGCAAATGAGGCGAATTACTGGTGATGTCATCAAAGCCATCGCTGCTAATGAATATTTCACTCTTGGGATTGCCCCATGCCACGCTGACAGGAGCGAGAGAGCTGATTTCTACAAATCTCTTCGAATTGTTTGCAAGGAAAATTGTAAAAGCTGAATATCAGGAGAAGATAGATCAGGGATTGAGTACAGGGCAGAGATGTTGGGAAAGAAAGTGAATTCTCTGCCATTCAGTGGTCCTTTGAAGGGCTTTGCTCCTGAGGCTATATATTGAAATGATTATGTTTCCTCTATAATATAAGAATAAATTAATTGATTAATATTAAAACATGTAGTTTAGTTTCAGAAGGTAGTTGAGAAATAAGGTGACTGTGAACCAATTTTAATTGACCCTGACCTAGATCAGGGACACTGTCAATACTGCTTCCTGATTGGATGACTTACTACCTTAGAATTGGTGATTATCAAGTGCTCTGACTTATGCTTGTCCCTGCCATGCAGCTCATTTCTTTGCCTTCTGATGCCATTAGCATCTTCCCCAGGGATGAGAAGCTCAAGGACTAGAATGGAAAGAAAAAGAAAGGAGAGATGCATTAGTAGATGGGGTAGGGGGAGCAGGGCAGTGTGTGGAAAGATACTCAGAGCCATGTCCTGTCATGAGTGGATTTTGTTTACCCTGGGGTGTTCTTTCCACTTAGACTGTTTGACAGACATTAATACATTGACTGGGCCATAGCCCCATGACATTAACCTCCAAAAGAAGCTAGATGAAGCATATCAACATGTCACTGCAAAACATGACACCTAGCTTCAGAGCTGAAGTACAAGAGCAGAGCCATCCCCAAAATGGAAAACATGTGATGATCAGCCATGCAGGCTGAAGGCAAAGTGAGCTTCACAAACTCATAGTGCCCATGACTAAAAGGACCCAATTCTTGGTTATACCTTACTTCTGCCAGTTTGAATTTACTAATAATTTTTAAAGATTTAAAAATAATGCATGTATATATCCACGTGTGCAATTCCTGTGTGTGTGTATGTGTGTGTGTGTGTGTGTGTGTGTGTGGTGAGTCCCAGCACAGGGTGTTGGGTCCCCTGGAGATGGAGTTACAGGTGTAGTAAGCTGCCTCATGTGTGTGCTGGGGACCAAGCTTGGCTACTTAGAAGAATAATAGGTGTTCTTAACTGCTGAGCCACCTCCTACACACACACACACACACACACACATGCACACACACACATGAGGGGTGGAGGAACTCAGCAGTTGTACATGCCCTTAATGGCTAAGCCATCTTTCAGCCTACTATCCGAAGTCCTTGAATGAGGGAAATCTCTGCTTGACAGCCCACCGGGATTGGAGAGATTGATTGAAAATGGGAGCATTAGATGAATTTATTAATTATGAGACTTTGACCAATTTCCTGACACTGCCTCCCACCCCCGTTCAATTGGAAGTATAAATATGGATCACATTTTCATTACCAAGATTTTAAAATACCAAAGAGACAGGATGATCGTTAACAGCACCCTGAAAATTCTAGAATCTTTACAGAGTGAAGAAAAGGAAGATTTCCATTGTCCAGAGTGTTTCAGCTGTCAGGTGCAGTGATTGACATGTTAAGTACAAGGTTTCTCTTCTTTTCCACATAACTTTGGGTAGAATAGACCATTACCATTTGCTTTGGATGAGAAAATAGACTCAGAGGGACAGTGGATCAGCCGGCTACACAGCTGACTCCTGGTCCCTATTACCTGGGAACCAGGAAGGGGACTCCACACCAAAGACCTGCCCTGGCTTTTCATGCTCAGCTAGCCAACGGCTATCATCCTGCTTCTCTTGCCTGAGGCCATGCGCCTCCACAGTCAAATCTCTCCAATCCACTGAAACAGGTCAAGGGATTCAGGTTGATGAATTTTGTACCAGCTCATGAGAGTGTCTGTACACAGTTAGGCTCTGTTCCCAACTATGAAAGATTAGAAGAGGAATACAAAGAAATGTGTAGATCTAGAAGGTGGCAGCATTGTGACTCACATGCTGAGCACCTGATGAAGGGAAACGAGATGTCATCTTGTTTTCAGATAGTCCCGGATACGTGAACACGCCTATCTCGTGCCACTGCACAGAGCATTAGAAAAAAGTACAGTTACTGATGCCCAGTTGCTAAAGTGAAATAGATTTCATAGTTCCTAGTCACAGGCATAAAACTGCTACAAGAAGCTGGGTTTGGAGAAAGTCAAGACTGGCTGATTTCAAATTCAACCTTTGCTGCTCATCTAAGGTGTAACCTCGGTGGGGTGAGAAATGAAACAATTGACAAACATGAACAACTGAATCATAGGTGGGAGACTATGTCTGAGAAGTGGGGCTTCAATGTCCCTCATGAGTATTCCCCCTCACCTTGACTACCACACTGAGATTTCGTGCTTTATCCCCGACATCATCCTCTGTCCATGCCACTGTTAGAAATACTTCATTTGCCTTCTTTCCTTAATTCTTGCCTTAACCAATCAATTCTTCCCATATTATAAAACCACAAATGTCAGTTATTCATCAGCTCAAAATCCTCCAGTGCCTGACACCCTCAGTCCCATCCAAAGAACAGTGTCAGGATGCTTTGCAGAGGATTCAAGACACGGTGACATCATCGTGAATTTCTAGTCTGACTAATATTCCTGCTGACTACATTCTGTTCTCTGTACAGGAAAACATCTAAGGGCCTCTGAGGCCTGCCAGGAGTTCTCCCTTCTACCTTGATTTCATTGTCTATTAATATTCCATTCATAATCTATTCAGCACCATTCACTAGATGATGCTGCGTCAGCGTTCATAGATGGGGTCCTTTCCTCCGTAAAGCTTCCTGTGCGTGCTGTCTCTTCTGAACTCACACTGCACTGCAATTAGGGCATCATTTAACTGTAGCACCCATTGCTATAGTTTAACAGCTCTCTTGACGAACATATTTTTCTGTCTTTACTGGATTCAGAGCATACATCTTGGAGTCACTGCCACTTGACAAAGCATGTAGCTCAATTCAGGCACTTGATCAATGTTTACTCACTAGATTAATCTGAAATCATTCTGTGCTGCAAGGAGTACATAGTTTTTTTTCCCCCCCATATTCCTCTGCTTATATACTGATCAGGATTTTGTTTCCTTTTTGTTCTATTTGTGAAGAGCTGGGACTTTGAACACAAGGCTTCCTAAGTCATAGTCCCAGCTTGGAGAGATTGTGTGTGTGTGTGTGTGTGTGTGTGTGTGTGTGTGTGTGTGTGTGTATGACACACTGGTAATTATTCTGAGATGCTTGGATGAGAAGGATTCTAACATTATCAGCAGAAAGTTCATAGGTGGTACCCTGATATAGGTGGGGTTGAAACTAAGGGATGACTTTGCAGAGCCATAAGAACAGTCAACTATTTATTAATGTCAGATGATTGCATTAATTCTCAAGATCCCAGAAGGTACCCTTAATGCAATAAGTAGCAAGGTTAGAGTGACGGGCGAGAAGGCCTCAGTTACAGATAAGGGAGAGGATTAACATGAGATGGTGTCCCATGCTTAAAACACAAGGAAACTCAGTAAGGGTAGTCCTTAATTCACATTGTTAGGTGAAATGGAGGATGCATGATGTGGTGGCTGAAAACAATGGCCTCGCTGAAAAGAAATTCCCATCCTCTTGTAGAATTCTGGACCTGATCCATTGTTCGTATTGACAGCCTATTAAATAAAGGCAAGGATAGAATGAAGAACCCTGAACAGAGTGGGGAACTGCAGGGGAACTACCCTGATGCTGTGCCCAGTGCTTTCCCAAAAGGGCCTGCAGCCATTTAGCCATGTAACTTTATATAAAATAAATAGGATATTAAAACTGACATTGATACCAGACAAACAAAGTCATCATGGACCTATGTTTGAGTAAGGCCAAGGGAAGAGATAGAATCTGGTTAATATCAGCTGACTGTGTGCCTACAACTTTGTTTCTTTTCCCAAACCTTTCTGAAAGCACTCTTCCATCAAGCCAAGTAGTAAAACAAAAGCGATACTACATCCCATAGGTGTGTGGAAAATGGATTTCATTTGTGTGTGTCGGCGGGGGGGTTCCCTATCAAATCCCCATTTGGTTCATTGGTCTAGCTTTACAGAGACCAGATGGTGCTTAGAGGGCATTGGACTGCCACAAACCATCCAAAGGCATTCCCAGTCATAGCTGCTCCTCCTATCTCATTTGGCATCTTAAATACAATAGATTTACCTGGTTTCCATACCTGGTCATAGCCGCACCTTGGTCACTCCTTTCTATCCCATCAGCAAAGAAGATAAAATTAGTTCATGTTTACATTTATTAGACCAAACTAGAGGCTTTATATTATGTCCAAGGGTGATATTTATTCTCTCCTTCCTCTACCTAGTCATTAAAATAATTCAAAGAAACCCAGGGCTCTGACAACCCACAGAACATCGTGTTGGTCACCCTGATTGGTCATCATTAGGCAAAGTAGACTAGAGGGCCATAAAATATCCACCTCGTTAGAAACCTTAGCAAGGCACACGAACAGATGACAGTGGGGCTGGACCCTGCAGAAATTCTGGATTGACCACACTAAAACATTTAAGGGTCCAGAGTTCAAGACAATCTGGGATCTCACTCATACTGCTTTCCTGTAACTGTTGTAACAGAACAGCAAATGCTCTCATGGCTCTTGGGATATAAATCTAAAACCAAGGTATTGGCAGGTCCATGCATACCCCAGAGACCCTCACACATCTCATCCCATGCCTCTCCTGCTTCTAATGATTCCAGATATCCCTTGACTAGTGACCACATCACTACAATCTTTGTCACCATTAGAACTTTGCTTTGTCCTTTCTGCTATTAAATCTCCCCTTTTGTCTTCTAAATTTTATATGTTTGTCTGTTTGTGTATTTATTTATTTATTTACATGTGTATGAGTGCTTTGCATGCTCACAGATGTACTCATGCACTACATGAGTTCCTAGTGTTTGGGAAGGTCTGAAGAAAGTGTCAGATACCCTGAAACTGGAGTTTGGAACATTGTGAGCTTTCATATGTGTGCTGAGGACTGAACCCAAGTCTTCTGCAAGAGCAGCAAGTGGTCTTAATCCCTGAGCCATCTCTCCAGTCCTTCTACTTGTCATTAGACTCTTGATCAACCTGGATAACTCAAGCTAATTTTTTATCTCAAAATATTTAATTTAATTATCCCTGCAATGACTTTTTCTAAAGAGAGAGGCATTTCTGATTGTATCTTTTCAAGAACCATCATTCGTTTTACAAAGGAATCCAAATAGCAAGTCAAACTACTCTGTCTTAGAACACATAGATTCATGGGTGGGTAGTCTGGCCAATCAGAAAGGGCAAATACTATAGGAGTATGGGACAGGCTTGTGGAGTGGAAGCCTGTGGATGAGCATGTGTGTGTTTGGGGGTGTTGCGATGGATGGCCAAGTTGATTTCATATTTTATCATCACATAAAAGCATCCTCCACAGAAGTGGCACTGAGCAATCAAATAGAGAAAATGTCAGCCAGCCCTTGTGTGACGGTTAATTTCAATTGCCAACTTGGCAGGATTTGGAATCATCTGGAAAAGGGGTGTCAATGAGAAATCGTCTAGATTAAGTTGACCTGTGAGTATGCCTGTGAGAGATTTCCTTAAGAGAGTTAATTGGGATAGGAAGTCCCACCCTGAATGTGGGTGACACCATTTCACTGCTGGCCATAGACTGAATGAACAGCAGAGAGGAACCTGAGCATAAATATTGCCCCTCCCTGTTTCCTGACTTTAGATTGGATGTTGGGTACTCCCAAAGCTCCTGCCACAGTATCTTTCATGCCATGATGTTCTGGAATCTTAGCTGTAAACCAGAATAAGCCCTTTTCCCCTTTAGTTGCTTTGGTCAAGTATTTTGTCCCAGCAACATATAATAAATAGATACTTTGTCATTGCCCAGAGCTGACACGGTCACACAAAGTGAGCTCAGTGACAGAGGCAGACAGCCTACAGACTGAACTAACAATAGGATGCTCCTTTGAACAAACCTGGACCAGCTTGTGTTGTGATTATCTCAGCAGCAGAGAAACACTGGACCTCCAACAGAAGATCAGCTGGTCCATTCCATCCTGCCAATGCCAGCAGCTCTTTCAGGAAGATTGACGGACAGTTCAAGGCATAGAACAGCGGTCTCAGCACCATTCTCTGAAGGCTTACAGATGTTTGGATCTGCTGGCAACAGTCAAGGCCCACCTGAGTCCACTGAAGCAGTGCTGAGAGGCGTGGACTGGGTCGATTATGGCAGAAGTGATGTTAGCAGATACCACAGCAGCCAGTGCACCTGGCCTGAAAGAGCTTCTAACCCAATGGTTCTCAACCTTCCTAATGCTGTGACCCTCTAATACAGTTCCTCGTGTTGTGGTGACCTCCAACCACACAATTACGTTTGTTGCCACTGTGAAACTGTAATTTTGCTGCGGTTATGAATTGTAGTGTAAATCTCTGATATGCAGATGGTCCTAGGTGATCCCATGTGAGAGAGTCATTTGACCCTCGAAGGGGTCATGACCCACAGATAGATACAGAGCTTTGGCATGAGGCAGTAGAGTCACACCCATGGGAGTTCTGAGGAAGAATTCCTGTTAGCCCTCCATGCTCCTGGCTTCTGCATCTGTAAATATAACCAACCCAGGATGGAAAATATTCACAAATACAAATCTGTAAATACATGCTGGCTTTGTTTTCTTATTGTTCCCCAGGCAATATAGCAATTTACACACTGTTAGGTATGAAGTATATTCTAGAGATGATTTCAAACACAGGGAGTGTGTACATGGGTACTAGTCTTTTGATAGGACTCAGTTTTGGTACCCTATCCTCAAGGACCCAATGTGGTTGTCAACAGAGAACTGATTTCCACCATCACTCTATACCGTGCATGCCATCAGTCGTTCAGGACTATTATAATCATTTTGAAACATTCACAAACTCAAAAAAAGTCTCCCATGTGCCTTTTTTTTGTAGATAGTTTACAAAAAAAATGAAGGGAGATGAGTCACAAAAAATATAATATTTATTAAAAATCATGATTAAACACAAGGAAGTCAGGAGGTCATCGTGCGATACCAAAGGGAGACTTAGTCTAATACCGTGCCTCAGGCCCAGGATGCTGCCTGACTAATTGCTGCCACAGAGAAGCCTCTTCAGATAAGGGAGGTCATATTTTAGATGTGCCTACCTTTTTGTTCTGGGGAATATTCTGGACTTGGAATGGCAATCTTATCAAACAAAAGAGATGACCAAATTCATATTAGGAAAACAGTGTTGTAAAGAAAATACACTGAACCCTGGTGTCTTCCTGGACTGTGAGTAGATTGCCAAACAGACGCTGTGTTAAAATCCAAGTACAATTAAAATAGTGGTAAGTTGTGAGGGTGGTGGTCTGGACCGTGCACAAATAGGGTGGGGAAGAGGGCAGGAAAGAGGGGATTCTCCCCAGCTGCCTAAGCAACGTCAAATATTACATGATGAAAATGATCAGCTTTGGTGATGGAATATTACCAGGAGGATGCTGTTGTATTTGCACTAGAGGCTGTGTTCAGTTTCCTGTTCCGCTTACGTCACCTTTCCGACTCTGATGAATTTCCCTGATCTCATTTGACCAGGAAATGCTATATTCCCCTTGAGGAGCGTTTGTTTGTGTTAGCTTCAGTTTTCATGAATGCCATGAATCTCACACAGTCGGTTATCAATCCTGCCCCAGACACCGATGAATACAAAGTTGGTTGCATTCTGTTTTTTTATGACAGGGACAGAGTGTTCTGACATTCATCTTGCAGACTAACTTCGTCCCAATTCATGAATTTTTCTGACCTTCATTTTTTTTTCTCTCTCCACAATTTCTTCATTTAAAATTCTAATAGTGGCCATGTCTCTTAAATTCCCTTCATTTATTTTGTTTTTGAAAGAATCAAGCTAACAAACAAACGTATAAATAGATGGAGCGTTGAACCATTAATAAATTTCTGGATTCATCTTTTCTAATTGCTTCTTCTGTTTATCCTGGGTTGTCACCATGCCTTCCCACTGGAGCATAAATTTACAAACATCATGCAAATGCATTATTTGTAATAAAACTGACTAATGAGCATTAAAAGCCAATTATTTCTATACATCTGCTGGCTATGGCTGGCAGTAACCATGCATCTTTCAGATTTGTGGCTGTGTTTGCCTTAGTAAGATTTTAATCACTCATTAATTTATGGATTGCAATATGCAGCATGGGAGCCCATGGAACCCAAACTGCATAAATCAGGAAGCAGGGAACCTCAAAGTGAGACACGCAGCCTTCCTTTCTGAATTGTTTCTTCATGACACTCAACTGGAGACTTACGGATGGGATCAGGCAAAATAAAACACGTTACATGTAGGTGATCTTGTGTTCTGTTGATGAATCACTTTACCATTTCTTACAGGAACACGCCGTGGTTGTCGCTTATATTGATTGACTGCTTGACAGAATCTAGAATCACCTAGGAGACGAGCCTGTGGTCCTGTCTGTGAGGCTTATCTAGATCAGCTTGAGTGAGGTGGAAAGATCTACCTTAACTGTGGGAGGCATCATTCACTCCTCAGAATGAAGTGGGGTTCTAGAATGAATAAAAGGGAGAATAGTAAGCTGAGAAACAGCTTATATCTTTCTTATATGCTTCCCAACTATGGGTGCAATGCCTCAAGCCCCTGTTACCAAATCCTTCCAATGTGATAAAGTATGCCCTGGAACTGTGAGCCACAGCAAACCCTTTCCCCCTTAAGTTGCTCTTGTCAGAGAATTTCATTCTATCACAGCAGCCAGACAAGTAGCCAGAGCGCACACTATGTCTGTTTAGGTCACTCATTAATTTTTCAGTTGATTTCTGGGTAGCCTAATATGTCTGGAAGCAAGGTACACATGGAAGGCACATACTTTTACATTTCAAGTGGATGTGAGTTAGACCCTGATGCCAGTCCAGTCCTTGTTATAGAATCCTAAGCATGTACCATAGTGTCCTTACACCCACACCTACCAATGAAAAGTATCAGTGATAAAAGTGAGCTAGTATGGGAAGAGATTAATTGTATGCATGTCAGGCCAGTTGTCCTTAGCTGTGGCAACAAGTAGCTTTGAGAAAAGTTGGTGACAGACTCCCCAACTGGATGACTGAGAAATCCCCCCCCATCACCAAGAAAAGCAGAGCCCATGAGTGGCCCTCTCTCAGAGAGACACATCTGGTGACTGAACATGAGTCTCATGCATGGGGGCACTTGATATCCACTCTCAGGTAGCACCAGGTCTTTTTCTTTCCATTTTACACACTTCTGCTTTATGCTCATCTGGCTTTGATCGCAGTGAGTCCAGCTGCAGTTAGATAGACTGTTAGAAGGAATCCCACCAGCAATAACTCCATTATGGGCAAGCAGAATGACAGGCAGAGTACTCTTGATGAAGTAGTCTTACCTGCCCCACACTTACATGAGTGAGAAACAAGTGCAGATTGTTTTGAATGTACATAAGGTAGGTGCAAAAATACAAAAGAAATTTGAGAGTAAGAAGTCTACATTAAATGAGGAAAATGATTGTTTCTGTGAATCTTCATAAAATAAAGGTCTTCCTCTCACTAAAAACTTAGCAGAGTTGAATGTGAAAGAACAATGAGCTCCCAGGTGAAAGTTAAGATCAAGGTAGGGGCACATCCCCAGACATTCAGGTGTCACTTTGAATATGGAGACCGAAGCACAGAAACAGCCAGCATCCTGGGTTCCGCAAGAGTGTTCTGTCGCCCTACAAATCTAGGATTTAGCAATAATGATCCAGATGAAAGCTCATAATGGAAAACAATTCATGTGGTAGAATAAAAGATCAGAATCCGTATGCTTTGTGTCCTTGTTCCATGGAAAAATATTGTTGCATAATGTGAAATGGGGTTTGCATTGGTCCAGAGGTAGGTAAGGTTTTAAAGGAGCTGGCAAAGGTGGGGAAAACACATTTAAGGTATATAGAAGATCCAGAGTTAAAGTACAGACTGATGGCAGTAAAAGGTGGGCCAACATGAACTGAAAAGTGATGTAGTTCAGAGGGCAGTAAACAATGTTCCAGGGTCCAAATCTGGACAACTCCTGTTTTTATATTTGCCATTAGATAAGAATAATTTTTGCATTTTTGAATTGCTAGGAAGGAAAAAACAATAAAATTGTGTCACATAGGAAAGTTGTATGAAACCAAAATTTAATGTCATTCAATGTTTCGCTAGAATACAGGCTCCTCTTTCCTTGTTTAAAGAACAGCTCAAGGTAATTTCAGGATAGGGTAGCGGACACTCTGGGGCCACAAACCTTAACATCTTTACATCTGTTTACAGAGAAGGCAGGAGACGAGCCACTGCTGATGCAGAGGATGGGTCACCCGACCCGTGTTAGACACAACATGCTTTTTCTTTCCTTTAGTGTGTGTTTTTTGCCATTCACTGACTGTACCTATATTTGTTTGTTAGTGTCCACATTCCATTTTCAGTTTTCCTTGCAGTCTTACTAGGTTTAATTTTTAAGCTTTGCAAAAATATTAACATCGTTGTAAAGGTCAGCACAACACCGGAACACATCCTCAGAGTGCCAGCTCTCCATCCCCTTTTCACCCCACTCCCAATCCACCGCCTTTCCACCATTATCCTGCTTCTCCAGATGAGGTAAATGATAACGTTAAATTCCTGTTTATCCTGTGTGTGTGTGTGTGTGCGCGCGCGCATGTGCATGTGTGTGTGTGTGTGTCTGCGTGTGCTTGTGTGTGAGAGAGAGAATAATGAACATATGCATCCCATTTCTTTATTTCCTCTTTATTCTTTTGCATAGTGGATAGCAAGTACACATGCCATTTGCTTCTTTTTTCCAGTTCTTGTCCAAGAGACACTTAATATTAATTCATACAGACCTTTGTCATTCATTTTTTCTGGCTTCCCAGGATCTCATTGTATGAATGCATAATAGTTTATCTAACCAAACCCCTTGATCTATGAGTGCTTGATGCCAGCATTCTACATTCACTAACAATGCTACTGTGAATACATTATATTTACGTACTCTTGGAAGCATATCGCTTTTATTTTGAGCATAGAGCTATTAGCTCAAGGGAGTGAAATGCTTGATCACTGATTAGACATGGCTCTGAAGTGCATTCTACTGCAAAGATGGTCTTTCTTGGGGCTGGCATGATGACTCCGTGTATGAGGGCACTTGCCTCCATGCAGGGCGACTCAAGTTCCATCTCCAGCATCCACATGGTGTAATGAAAGAAATGATGCCTGCAAGCTGTTTCTGTGACTGCTGCACATACACCACGGCACATGTGCACACATACAAACAAAGATACACACAAATACACACAAATACACACACACACACACACACATACACACAGCAAATAAAATGTAATAAGAAAGATAAAGTTTAAACAGATTAATCTTCTTTTTCACCAATTTGCTCCAAGCAGTGTAAAGGCAAGCCTTTGAATGACAGAAATAAGAGGGTGAGATGGTCATAAGGAGAAGCTACAGCAAGAGAATTAAAAGACTTAAGGATTAGGAGTTAGGCAGCAGCAAACAATCAAAGGGGAAAAGTGTGAACCTTGCTCTTACAAAATGTATAGTTCAATGACAGGGACAAAAAATTTTTTAAAAAATGTACTTAAATAGATTGCATGTTAGAGGATAAGAACTACGCAGAATTATCTGGTAGGGAAGGCTGAGTAAGAGAGATCTCACTGTAACCAGAACACACCATTAAAATAGGAGAAGCAAGAAGACCATTACCAAGAAGACAAATAGCAATCTTCAATCATGTTTCCATGGTGATGTTGAGGAAGGACACTTCACACAGAGGAACCATGAAGGCTCTAAACTGAAACAACACAACAAAATGTAAGAAGCTGGGGAAGAATTAGAGAGATAGGTGAACTGGGAGAAGGGAGAGTAATGGGATTGGGGCATGTAGAGCATTGAAAAGCTGGAGTGGCTTTGAGCAAGATTGATATATGCCTGGCACTGAATGAACGAATGCAGTGCTCTGGGAGCTTGCTGTTCATAAGGGTACCTTCCTTCCTCCAAAATGGCCACAAAAGGATGGGGCATGTGTTGCAAGACAAGAGCTCTGCATCTTCTTTGTGGCCACATAGGTTACTGCATTCTTTCAGATCTCAGTAAAGGCTCGTATATTCATTCTGATGTGCATAGAAATATGAAGAGCTTTATGACGATTAGATGTCCATCACAGGCTGCACTCATTGCTATGTGACAACTTGTCAGAGATTAAGTGACTTGGAAGTGACACAGATTTCATACCTCACAACATCCTTGATCGGACAGTCAAGCAAGCTCAGCGGATCTGGTGACGCCAAGTCCACCAGGGTGGTGAGCTCATCTATGGATCTACAGCTTCTTCCAAGGTCACTTCTTGGCATAATCCAGTTCCTTGTAGATATAGGACTGAGCTCCTCAGCTTTTGGGGGGGGGGTCACTTATACTTCCAGTCTGAATGTGTGATATGTCCCACCAGTCCATGGTGTCCCTAGGTGACATGTTGATTTTAGAGACGGTGCAACCTTGAAGAGTTGGAGTTTTGATGCAGGAAGTGAGTCACTTGGGTGTGAATCCAGTCTTTTCTCCGGATGAGTTCTCTTTGCATCTACATCTGCTAAGATGTAAGGAGTCCCAGCTGTATGTTTTTTCTGCAGTGAACACCACCATGCTCCCCCCACCATGAGCCAAAACAAATATATGTCCTCTTAAATTGCTCCTATTAGCTATTTGTCACAGTGGCCGATGAGAAAAGTAATTAGTATGCCCACCACTAATGCAGGCATGTAGCTCTTTGCATCACATGACACTTGCTTTAAAGAACTCACCTGATTAGCTCAGACCCCAAAAGGATCATCTCTTTTCAGATTATCTCAAAGTCAACTAATTAGGGGCTCTAATTACTTGCTCAGAATCTCTGCACACCTCTGTCATTTAACTGATGCAATTATGAGAGGTTAGTTTGCACTTAATTCATTACAACCTTACGCACAGGTCCTTCTCATATGCAGGGGTAGGAGCTTCTAGAGTATGTGTTGCTGGGCCTCATTTTAGAATCCTGTGTGCTGTGTAGGATCTTCCCTTCTCTAATGGTCGAATTGGCTCACACACTTTCTGGGAAGCCCATGAGCCCAAAGAATGGTATAACTTTTGGAGATGAGAGGATAGTAAGGTTCTTTGTCTAGGATATGAACATTTAAGGTTAATTCATTTTGTGACCTCAAGTAGGTGATATCAAGTGCATTTATTTTTCCTCTTGAGACATATCTCTGTGTTAGGTTCTCAACATCTGTTTGTTGCAATAAGTTTCAAAGATAAGTACCCTCGAGTGCTCTCATGATAAATTCCTTAGTAGATAGAGACAGTGTCCACCTGTATAGAAGAAAGCAACTTACTTTACTGTCAGGTGACATAAGATAATGTCTCCCTCCAAAGGAATAAAGATATTGATTTCCTTAATGCCCATTATAAAAGATTCATTCTCTGGGCTTCAGTTTCCATATCTGTGACGTAGGCCTACTATGTGTACAGTATGAACCCACACAGCTCTGTATTGTACCTGTGAGAAGTGGGATCCAGGAGACTAGGGCCGACATGAGACTCATTTATTTCTGACCCAGGAATCTTATTTCTTCTGCTGGCATCACTGAAGTTATGGCAGCAAGTTATCAGCACACGAAGGTGACAAAACGTTAGATGCTTCGCACATTTCAATGTTTCCAGAGTCAGGCTCTCCCAGCCTTTGCTTCTCAGCCTGATGGATGACCTTCAGCACATGTCCTCTTTGGAAAATTGTGTAGCCAATCCCTTCTCTCTCCTCAGAAGCTAGATACTCTTTGCTCTCCATTTCCTTTCAATATATATGTATATATATCACAAATAACAGCTTGAAAGGCAAGATTTCTTCTAAGAAATCACATGCTTGTGAAAGCAGGGGATTGAATTGTATTTCTTTATATGCAAAATCTACCACAGGGGCATCTCTACAAAAGTCTTAGTTTTTAAACCAGAATAATATTTGGAGAAGAGACACTGGCATGTGGTAACCTCAGTAAACACTGATCTTGGACCCTCTTAGAAGTCACCTAATGGAATTATTACAAAGCATACAAAGAAATTTAATTTAGGTGTAATTATCCCTCTGGGAAGTGGAAGGAAGGGTTGGTTATGACCTCTCAAGGCTGTTGCTTGCATGTTGTCATGGAAAGGCTTTTAAAGTCACTTGAAGAAGCCATGGAGTAGAGAGATTTATGTTGTAAAGATCGTGAAGTGAATGGAAACTTGTGGCTTGGAAACACATTTCTGATGACAGATCTTATAATGACTGAGGTAGAGCTGCCTCTCAGCACCGACAGAGCCAAGCTGGGGCGATTGGAGGAAGGAAGGGGGGAAGACATGGCGGCGAGACGTGAGGAGGTCCAGCAGACATGCATCACAAAATAAGAACTTGATAAGTAATGGCACTTTATCTATTTGCCTGATTTAAAATTTAAACATGATTTCTCTACCTTAGTCAGTTATATAGTCCCCCGACCCTGTATGCATAAGTGTATGTGTATGCACATGTGTGTGTGTGTGTGTGTGTGTGCGCACGCGTGTGTGTCTTTGTGTTGCACATGCGCATTCAAGCATGCATGCTCTTGCAACTCTACTTTGGACTTTGCAATGTGGGGCCATGCCTTATCCATAGCTCTGTTATTTGAACATGGATGGTCAGCACATGAAGAACAGATGGCCCCTCCTTCTGCATGAATGAAAGTTAGCAACCATTGCTTTCTCAGTATCTTAATACTATCCAACCACTGGTATACAGAGAAACCCACATCACAGAAAATCCAGTCCCCTTCTTTCTATATAAAACGGTGGCTTGGAAGTCTACTTCCTCACCTGGTATCTGCAGGAATGGACACAACAACCATCAGTGCATTCCTGGGGAGACTTACTTGAAATCTCCCCTCAGACGCCCAAGCAAGAAGGCTTTCCAGGGCTGAATGGCCTCTTTGTGACAGTCCCCTGCCTCCCTCTCTACCAAAGGAGGATTTCTGTGAGCCTAAGGGAGCTCATGCTTTATAGCATGTTTGGCTAATGTGAGAATCAAAGGCCTCCCAGGTGTTAACAGCGGCAGTGGTGTGGAAAGCCCAGAGTGACATAGCCTGGTTCTGGTTTGTGTTGGTTTGATCGCCTTTTTTAGCATTAGCTAACTCTTAGTTTCCTTTCACCTTTGGTTGGAATGAAATGGGGAGCTGAGGCAAAGTTTCCTAGGGATTAGGATGTAAACCTGATCTTCCTGTAGCCTGGATCCCTGGCTTGGAAATCAAATGGTTGTGCAAGGGGAGGAAAGGAGGTGGGGAAACATTCACTCCCAGGAAACCACAGAGCTCTCCATGCTTATGAGATGCTGAAGAAGAAATCACGCTTCCCAGAGCCTGCTAATTAAAAGCAAAGGCTTGTCTCTCTTCATCCATGCTAATTAAGGCTTCTGCCTTGAACCACCTGCACTGTGCAGGACCCAAATGACTTACTTGGCCCTGATCGTGAAAATCTGCAAGTTAAAGGCTCAACCTGGCAACTTGGGGGCCGCCCTTCCCAATTCTCACCTCCAGAACAAACCTGTTTATGTCTCTAAAAAAACAAATGACATCACCAAAATAATCAGTCTGCTTTCCCTTTTGAGGCAGGCTCTCCCACTGAACTTGAAGCTGTTTCAGGTTTCAGATAGCCTGGACAGCCAGCAAGCCTGGGCTCTATCTATCTCTGCTCCACAGCTATGAAATTATGGTCCCAAGCTTGGATTTTAAGTGGATTCTGAGGATCAAATTCAGAGTCTCATGCTTGCACACTTTATCCACTGCTCTCCCTCTAGCTTGACAACCTCAATATTTCTACTGTTGAATTCACAAGCATCAGGAGACTATGACAGGTATACCTGCATTAAGGTGCCACTAGCAGTGGTGTTTCAAGAATGCAGTGGCAGGGAGAGGCAGTCTGATTGTCCCTACTGACTCTCACTGTGCCCAGCCATAGCAGGCAGGCCTCTGCCAACCTGACAAGACAAAGTCTTCCACATATTTCTCTACCAGTCGCATCTCAAGCCTTTATTCCCAATGTGTTACACCTTGCCTTAGTTAGGTTTTTATTGCTGTCAAAAGATACCACAGCCATAGTAACTTCTTATAAAGGAAAACGTTTAATTGGGGCTGGTTTACAGTTCAGAAGTTTAGTCCATTATCATCACGGTGGGAAGCATGGTGGCCACACAGGCAGACATGGTGCTAGAGAAGGAGCTGAGAGTTCTATATCTTGACTGACGGGGAGCAGCAAGAGACTGTCACACTAGGCCTGGCTTGAGCATCTGAAACCTCAGAGCCTTCCCCTAGTGACACATTTCCTCCAACAAGGCCACAACTCCTAATAGTGTCACTTCCTAAGAGCCAATGGGTGCCATTTTCACCCAAACCACCACTCACCTAAAGGGTACAGTTGAAAATAGTCATTGATTTATTTCAATTAATAGAATTTCATATAGAATAAGTTCAAAGAGGTCTGGGTCCTAGTTCTCATACTACTGTTAGAGACAACCCTATGCCAGACAGCCAAGTTTCCAAGTATCTCTGACTTGCATGCAGGGACCCAATCATTGTAGCATCCATCTCTCCTCTGGGGAGGTCAGTTCTTAACTCATTTGTTTCTGAAGAGGCTGAAGTTAAGAGAAGCCAGCTGTCCGTTGTAAGTGGGCACTTGATGTTAGAAACACAGGCTCCAGCCTGCCTTTATTTTCCCTGATCAAGACTAGGCCCTCCAGATTTGTATCTACAAAGTAAAAACAATCCTTCTGCAACGTATGCCACGTGTTATTGAAAGTCAGAAGCGGGAGTGGACTTCAGTCCCCTGCAAACTGGGCAGGTGAAAGCGACTTCACGTCTTTTCAGCAAATAGAAACCTACATTTTATCAACAATAAAAAGGAAAAGAAACAAAGGAAGGAAGGAAGAAAGGAAGGAAAGAAGGAAGAAAAGTACAAAAAAGAAGAATCACACAAAGCCACCAATCTCGATTCCTTGCCAAGTGTCCTTTCTTTATTATTTGATTATCAAAATCATGGATGCTTAGTGCACAATGTAGCAGAAACTGACCAAATAAGAGACAAGGGAGTCTGTGAGTCTTGTGGAGTGGTCTTAATCAAAGCTGATGGGGGCATTAGGAGACGTAGCTGAAGAATAACATATTAAGCTGGAGATACTGTGCTTTGCGGGTAAAATGTCCTCACAGACTCATGTATTTGAATACACTGGCCCTGACCGACGGTGCTGTTTTAGGAGACTGTGGCCCCTTTGGGAGGAGGTGCTTAGCTGGCGAATTGTGTCACAAGATGTTCACTACATAGGCCTGTTTCAGGCTTTCTCTTCTTGTTCCGCACACACGAAGGAGCAAAGAGTCTCAGCTTCCTAGCCGCCCATCGCGGTGCCTTCCCCCACGATCACGATGGAGTGCATTTCCTCAAACAGTGAGTCCAAATAAATTCCTCTGCCCTTACGTTGATTTGTCAAATATCGTCTCACGGTGACAAAAAGACCTGATGCAAGGGGATAAGTCAGAGTTCATCAAATGGAACCAGGGATCAGGCCAGCGAGCAGCAGGTACACGGGGCAGGGTGGAGCACAGCGTACACTGTACAAAAGGGATGATAGGTAGAACATGGATTTTCCCACGTATTTGAACTTTGATTATAAGTTTTCATATCTGGGGCAGATCACAAATGAAAGACTTTGAAACCGCAAGGGCACAAAGGTGCGACAGGCTATCTTTCCTCTGAGATTATAAACTGGGATGTTTTTCTCTCCTTGAGGAGAGAAGATGTGAGCCAATTTTCTAAGGAGCTTCCTGGTCACTGTCACCATCCATCTGCCCTAGTGAAGTCAGAAAGGGTTAAAACTGCTTTTTTCCAAAGAGAAGCTAAGGGTCTCATGTTCCTTGATCGGCATGGGTTGCCAGCTCTGCCAGGGTCTTCCCTGGTTTTGCCTTCAGATGTCAACTCTAAGGAGTTTTGCATCTTGTCATGCATGGTGTGGACCATTACAGTTTCCAACCTCAAATCCACTCTAGGCCTTAGTCTAAAGGTTGGGTCCCCAGTCTCACTACTGTTGGGAAGTAGTGGCCCCTTTAAGAGATGAAGGAGGTTAGATCTTTGGAGGTATGCCTTTGCAGAGAATTTTGGAATCTTCTCTCTGCTTCTCAGTTAATCATAAGACTAACGTTTCTTCTGACATGTGCTTTCACCATGAGGGGATGCTTCATCACAAGCCCCAAAACAATGGAGCCAAGTGATCAGGGACCTAAACCACATGCCAAAATAAATCACCTCCTTGTCTGTTGGCTTTCTTGTTTTTGTTTTTTCAAAGGCAAAGACCAGCTAAACAATATGAAGTTTTTTTCCCTGTTCAGCCTTCAGGTCCAGATCTGGCCTGAAAGAAAAACAGAACTCATCACCTTCTGTCTCAGTAGAGTCTCAAGCTTTCTGTGGGAGGCAAAGCACTGCTGTTGCTATCAAAGACACAGGGTGTGAGTGCTGTTCCTGTCACTTGGCTAATAAGAGAGTAGGGCATGTGGAGTGTCCCTTAACCTCTCATAGCCTCATATTCCTCATCACTATGAGTCTGGATGGATGCTGTGAAGGTTGACCTAACGTGGACATGGAACAGTGCCTGGTGCTGGGGTAGTGTCCAATAAAGGGTGTTGTTCGGCCTATCCTTCCAGACTTCTGTCTGCAGGGAAGGGCCTCCAGGTTAGAGAATGGAAGGTCCTATGTTGCACAGGCATCTCCAGGCTGGACCAGCTCTAACAAATGCTGGATTGACAGGCTTCTGTTTCCATGGAACTTCCAGTGCTCACTGAGTTTGTGCAACAGGATAATTGGTGTTTTTGTTCTGTGCCTGTACCCCAAGGTGATTGACTTTTATAGGAACGTCCCCAATAAATGATTAATTAAGACTCCATAAAGTATGACTCTTGCAAGCTACTTATTACTCCAGTAGAAAACTAGTGTTCATGCTGGGTTTTGTTAAATCATGGCACATGGAACCCATTAATTTCTCTATCAAGTCTCAGAACAGCTCATTTCTTTATCAGCAATGTGCTTGGACTATGGTGGGCACTGGAGAAGGCAAAGAGAAAAAGGAAGAAATGGGGAATGCTTCATAACAAAACACTCTTACATTTAAATTTTCCCCACTTCCACATGACACAGATGCTATTACTGTCCTCTTTCTATGATAAGAAATTGGAGGCTCAAGAAAATGGAGGTTCATGCTTTTATGGATGCTATGTATAATTGACAATGTCACATGGTCAGAAAATATTCAAGTCAGGATCTGAAGTCAGGTGCGGTTGGTCACAAGGTGTCTATTCTCTCTATTCACTCACGCGCTGTCTTCAAGGGGTGACGGAAAGTAGTCTGTGTCTCACATGGCTTCAGGTCTGATGAACTAAGAAGAATGTAAACGAAACAGAGCTTGTCCCCATGGCAAGTTGCCTATGCTTTGAATCCTAATGCTGAAAGACGGAGGAGGGTGGCATGGCATGGCTTAGGCAGATTATAGATGGGTTCATGTTCTGAAAGGCAAACTAGTGTAAGAAGGAAAGCTGGGTACCTGTGGGAGGTAAGAGCACTGCTGATTAGGAAAGACATCAGTCCAAGAATGGGCCAGTTCCAAAACTCACTCAGTCAGCCCCAGTCTCCTCAGCAGGTACTCATAGACTAGCAGGTGGCTCACTGGGTAAAAAACCCCAGCTGCTGATTCTTTGATGATCTGAGTTTGATGCTCCACAACCCACATGCTGGAGGGAGGGAGCCAACTCCACTCCTTAGATTGTCCTATGGTCTCCACTCACCAACAATGACACATACATATGCATGCATGGGGACACACACACACACACACACACACACACACACACACACACACACACACAAAGAGATAGGGAAGAGAGGGAGAGAATAAAATGTAATTTAAGAAAAAGAGATTTTGCTGGGGAAGTTTTAATAAGTTGTAATGCCTGTGATTTAGCCCTTAAGCATCTAGCTCATGGTGTATAAATTTCATGTATTTGTGCTTTAAAAAAACTTCACTGATGAGTCTAACATCCTGGCAGATTTGGAAGTCACTGGAGTGGAACATTCTCTTATTTTCCATAGACCTCATTGGCTCTGTCAAATTTAAATGATGAGTCATACGATATCACCTTTCTCTTTTACCTCTCTCAGTTCCAGTGACCTTTTTTCTACCCCATCTCAGTGGCCCCTTCTCTCAGCCATTTATGCCCAGCTAGAACATACTAATTCAACCTAAGGCCTCAACTCCTGGGGTTTTCTAACTCAGAAAACTCTCAAAACAATGAACTTGTGGCTTTACAAAAAGTTCAAGCGGAATCTTTGAGGTCCTTTGAGGGATCCAAGAGGATCCAATATAGGAAACTTACAGCAGTCACAGTGGATAAGACAAACCTACACAGGGGACTGACATCACCTGAAAACAACTCTCTGATTCTAAGGAGAATCATTGCTGGGATCTTTGAATTGCTTTTTATTTATAGTTGAAGACAGATTCATTTCCTTTAGAAGTAAAGTGACCTCACGAATCCTTCCTGACCATGACATTCCAATGGTCCAAAAGGATCTCTGTCCAGGGATCCACTTGATACTCTACTCCTAGGGTCTACACCAGCACTAGGGAACCACCATACATACTCAGCTCACCATGTGCCATGCTGCTGCATGCTATACTCTAGCCCTTTGACCCTTGTCTTCCAGTTGGGTGGGGAAAACATATAGCCATAGCTGTGAGACCCAAACACTCAACTTAGATACAGGGAAAATCTATCTCTCATTCAATCTGGAGCAAGTGTGAGCTCAGAGAAGATTCCCTGTGGGCTGTAAGGACCAGATAGAGGCTGTGGTAGCATAGGAATGCACAAGAGGAAAGACCACCCAGGCAGTCAAGGTGAAGGGAGGAAAGATGGTACTTGGAACATGTGGGAAAATCACTAAGGTAGACATGCAAACTCGGGAGAATCTCAGCCCAGTTTAAGTTCTCTGTGTACAATTAAGTGAACTGATCTTCTCCCAGAGATCCACCTTCTCCTCCTGCTATAAGAGGGAACTGCGACTGATCTTTGCTCACCCCGTTTCCCAAACTGAGTTCCTGAAGACTTCCCAGCTACCATCCTGTGAAAAGTCCCCAGACATCAGTTATATCTTCCTGGTGACTTTTAAGTCTCTCTCTGAGTACATACCAAGTGACATCAACTCATCTTGTACCAGCAAGCCAAACAGGCCATAGACAGTGACAATGAACCTCACTCCACAAACCCAAAAAGCACGTGTGCATAATACCTGTGTGTATTGCTCATGGTGGAGAGTGCTGCCTCATCCTGGCTTTTCAATTACCTTTGGCCAGTCTGTAATGGACAGTGTCAGCCCAAGATTAGCCAGCTGTGTCCTGGCACGCATTACCCCATGCTTGACTCCAGCCAGTGGCCAAGGTGCACGTCATTTGTCCACATGGCATGGTTAACAGCCCTTGGTTTATGGTTTCCCAAGAGTAGGTGGAAGGATCTCTAGAGTTGTTTTTCTTTGATTTCCTGACTTGTATTTATCCTGGAAACTTTTTAAAACAAATTTTATGTGGAATCCAAAGCCAGAAGCATTTGGTTTGTACTGGTTACTGACTCTGCTGTAATCCAATGCCCAGCTCTATGCTTTGAATTACATGAGTCCCACTAGTGCTTTGCCTGCATAAGTTCTAAGGGACATTCACAATTTACTCCTTGGCTACACACTCTTGTGACAACTTCATGACCACCTATAAGGTCTTGAGCAGACAGGAGGAAGCTAACTGTGATTAGGTGCCTACTGGTGTCATTCCAGATATGAGCCAAAGTTCTGCTCCATCACATGAGATAAGGGTCTTCATTACTATTGTTATGGCTATCTTATAGATGAAAAATCTTATGTCAGACAATCAAATACATCAAACCCATCAATAGTAGATAGTGGTTGACAGTGTCTACAGAAGGACCATTTGGGCAGTGTCTGCTTTGACGTGGTACATACCTTCCAAGCTTGCCTACCCCTTACAGACTGATGCACTTCTTTTCTTGGAGTCTGCCCTGCTTCACTTGTGTAGGAGTTGAATCCTGTAATTCCAAAACTCATTTCCTGAAGCCATAATCTCCAATATCTCTAGGACTGTGAGCGTATTTGGAGACAGGAGCTTTAAGAGGCAATTGAGAGAAAATGAAGTCATTCTCATTGGATCTAATCACAGAGCTGATGTTCTTTTAAGGATAGGCACTTTAGACACACAAAAGAAAGCTGGGAACACATAAAGACACCAGGTATGTGTGTGCACAGGGGAAAGGACACAGAGAGCAGTGATTAGACAGCCTAGAGAGGCCTCGGGTGAAAGTGACTCTCTGGCCCTTGATCTTGGACTGCTGCCCTGCAGAACTGTGAGAAATGTCTGTTGTCTAAGCCATACAGTCTGTGGCAGTTTGTTATAGAGGCCTGAGTGAACTCAGATATCCTCTAGATAAACTTTCTCCCTACCCAAAGTAGAAGTAATTTGTCTTCTATCCAATGTGTATATTGCTATATTTACAAATGGTTGAGACTTTTCCCACAAGAAAAATAATTTAATAGCCATGTAGTGTCCACCTAGAGAGTAGTGGGGGACCTCTGCTTTGGAAGGCCATGAGTACATTGTCACATTAATTTACATGCCAATCTGTGAAATATCTAGAAGTCTCCCTCCAACAACACCAGGGTTTCCCTTTCCTTTTGTCTGTCTGTCTGTCTGTCTGATTGTTTATGACTCTAGCTAAATAACACCCAGTTAAGTTTTCTTACCTGTAATTAGACATACTTTCGTCAGTCAGGAAAGCCTCTCACAGTTATTAAGTTGTGATTAACTTCACTCATCACTCTCCACGGGGTGCCACAATGGTAGTAGGTACTCAACCAAAGCCGCTTCATTTCTCAGGAGTCACCTGTCTCTTCTGATCTTGGGGTTTTTGTTTGTTTGTTTGTTTTGGTTTGGTTTGGTTTTTGTTTGTTTCAAAGACAGGGTTTCTCTGTTGTAACTCTGGCTGTCCTGGGACTCACTCTGTAGACCATGGCCTGGAGCTCACAGAGATCTCCACCTGACTCTGCCTCCCGAGTGCTGGGATTAAAGGCGTGTGCCACTACTGCCCAGCAAGCAGAGAGATCTTAAATGCACACAGCTGACATGTTACTTTGCAAGGCTTCACAAAAGGGCTATAGCCTGAGTATTTTAAAGAATAGAAATTAGTCATCTTACAGTTCCAGAAGTGTGAAGTACGAGACCAAGGTTTCAGTGAGATTAGCTCTCCGTGTAGGGCTATAAGGGGAAATACTTTGTCCTGTAATATCCTACCAGCTCCTGCTGGCTTGCTGGCCATCTTTGACATGTTTTGGTTTGCTGAAGCATTGGCCTAGTCTTTGCCTTTGTTTTCACATGTGTTCTCCATCTGTCTACATTTTACCCTGAGATAAAGACACCAATCATGCCTATGACCATATCTCTACTAATTACATCTGCAGGGAAACAATCTCCAAATGAGTCAGGTTCTGGGGCACCAAATGGTTAGGATTTGAGTTGTATGGACTGTGGAGTGTTAAGGCCTTTAAGTATTCATACCCCATTGATCTTAAATCGTCATTGTTTCCTTTTCTTTGTGTGTGATAAGTGTGTGTGTGTATGTGTGTGTGTGATAAATGCATGCGTGTGTGTGAGTGAGTGATTTATAAGTGTGTATATGTACATGCATTCACTTATGCATGTATGAGTGGAGGCCAGAAGTCAATGTCAGATGTCTTCCACTGATGCTTATCACATTTTTTTGAGATAGGATCTATTATTAATCCCCATTGAGTGAAGGCGAAGTCAGGAACCAGTGGAAATCAGATGCTACATAAAGCCAATGAGCCTCCTGGATCCATCTGCCTCTATCTCCATAGCTCTGGAGTTACAGATGTGTGCCACTGTGCCCATCTTTTACATGGGGTTCCCAAAGCAGGATCTCACGTTTTCAGAGCACATGCTTTACCAGCTTCACAACCTTCCCATCCCCTTCATTGCTCTCTCTATGCAGTTCTTACCTTGAGGGACACAGACTATGTCAACTATATTTTCATTTTTATATCTTAATATGAAGAAAATGTATCTTGCTAGAGAACTCATGCTCCTGGGACCCCCATGATGTCTTTACTTAACTTCAGCTGCTCACTAGAATCACAGAGGATCTTTTCAGCCTAGCCCCTATACCACTGCAGACCAGTTGTATGCATTTCCCAGGAAGAGACCCAGGCTCAGTTCTCTTGTCAATGCTGCCCAGACACCTTCAATGTACTTCCAAAGGTAAGAACACTGATGCTCCGGGAGGATCACATCCTCATCCTGCATTACATCCTCAGGCTAGAGAAATGACAGATACAAGGTTATCAGGAAGCCTCAGATTCCATCACCCGTGTCACTCTGGCATCCTAGCCCCAAAGATTTCACGCACAGGAAAGCCACTCTAGAGCTTATGTCAAAGATGCCTTCCTTCATTTTTAGTTTTTAATGCATGTATTTAGAAAACAATTCAAATAGCCTGTTTTCAATTCAGGGACACTGAAATCATAATTGGAATGCTCTTTTATACTAAATTAGCTGATGGCCAGGATTCTATGTGAAAAGACCGGTTTGTTCAATCTGGAAGGTGAGGGAATGTGTCAGAAGTCAGCATCAAAACCCCAAAGAGTATAGAGTGTTTCAAACACATAGTCCATGGATAGAAAATCACCTCCAGGAACTGGGTTGCTTATTTCTGAAGGAAGATAATTGTTGCATTTGAGAAAGAAGACTGGGGAGAATCTATCAGTTCCCTGTGTTCTTATATCTTCTTCCATACTGGGATTTGATTCCCCCCACCTCTGTGTTTGCATGTGCATATGTGTCTGTCTTGGTTTCCGTCTCTGCCCCTTCCTGTGTGTGTGTTTGTGTGTTTGAAGGCTTTAGTCCATTCATTTGTCAAATCTAGATTAATTTGTACCAGGAGCAATCTTATAGAAACATAAAAAAAAATCTAGTTCTGGAAAGATCTGATCTGGAAGCAACAGAATTTGCAGAATGGACCAAACGCTTCAAGATGAGAATCACTCCCTGGGAAACAAATAGCTTTGAGGAAAACTGGTATCATTAATGGTGATCATCATGGAAGTCTATACTTAATAAATGAACACATAATTCAGAACCTTTGTGATATAGATAGAGATGGGGAAGCCAAGAGAAGAAAGACATTACCTGACTCAAGATCACCAAGGAATAATTCTACTTCCAGGACAGAGACCTGTTCCCTTGCTTCCCTGGCTTTCTAAAGTATCGCCCTGCTAAGAAATGCTCAGTAAAAATGTAGTTGAAACATAGGCATGCTTTACTGCACTGCACAGCAGAGTTGGCATGGAGAACCATTAGCATTTGACATCCAGAAGGTTCTGTGGGCTGTCAGGAAGTAGATGGCAGAGTCCTTTGAAAGTAGAGAGGAGGTCATTGGAAACATTGAGTTCAATATAGGATGAGGAAGTGCTACAGGTAACTGGGATAAGGAGACCACGAGGAGCTTGCTTCAAGTCCAGGTAAGAATGTAACATGTGATCAAGCCAGGGACTGGGTTATAGGGGCAGGCTAGCATCATTGAGCTATGCTTTCCAACTCAGCCTACCTATTTACAGACTGACCCAAGAAGATGGCAAAGGTGGTGCTCCTTCTCAGACTACAACTCTCTGCTCATGTTCTTTTCTGTTCTTATTTTTAGAGCAAAAGAGATTTCTTTAAAAGCTTTTTGTTGTTAGTGTAAAAATGGGCATCATTGTGCTCATTTTCCTGTTACATATTGAGTTTGTTCTCATTCAAGCAGACTTCTTTTCTCAGGTCCCCATCTTACTGGTTCCCCCAGATAGCACCTCATTTGGCTTCAATTATACATATACCCCATTCCCTACTCCTGCTTATCTCTCCTTCCATTTAAAACTCTTCTCCACCTCCCCCAACACACACACACATATACAGAGAAAGAGAGAGAGAGAGAGAGAGAGAGAGAGAGAGAGAGAGAGAGAGAGAGATTATGTATTGGAATTCTAATGAATCTAAAACAGAATTCAACCATTTTTTTTAATAAAGCTTTCTTGGTAATCAAGTTGTGAGAGTCTGTGGAGAGATGGCAGAGTCAGGACTGAACTGTAATAGAGGTCCATCAGAGAAGCCTGAGGTGAGACACAGAGTGACATAAAGAGATAGGGACTAATTCAATAAGGATGAGGGAAAGGAGAGTCTGACATGGAGGGCTTTGTAGATGGAGAGCCCTGTGCTGGAGATGTGGAGAACCCATGATCTGAGGCTGGTTTAACAGGATGAAGATGAGTTTTCATTTAGGTGTGTTGAGGTAGGTACTGAAGCAGCAGTGGGTATTGACAGCCGTTGGCCGTGTGAGAGTCCAGTGGCTTGCCCTATATGTCCATATAATAGTACTGAATGCAACCAAGGGCAAACAAAGAGTCTTCTAGCCAGGATAAGGCAGCTCCCAAGTAACTTGGAACATTGGAACTGGTCGTCCTCTCACCACCACCCCACTTTTACCCTCCTCTAGGTGATGGTACTAGGACATTCTTTAGCTCATTTAGCTCATCCTGCATCCCCAAGTTTCATTCTAACAGGGTTAGCTGTGATACAGGACATGGCAGTTTGCTGGAACATGATATCAATGAAGGTCTCACTTAACCCTGGCTTGCGTGGATGTTGGGGAGGTGGAGAGGAAAGGAAGGAAGATATGGACATGAGATGCAGAAAACTCAGGGCAAGTCTCCCATTTTTTTGTATGTGGATGTGAACAGGGAAGGAAATAGATGTTGGAAAAGAAATGACAAGAATTGGAAGTTGTAAGCAGAGCCTTAGGTACTGTTCTGAACTAAGAAGATTACTCAGTCTTACATCATGGCCTCGTTATCACCAAACACAGCTGAAGCCAGACCATCATGAGGGCTGCTCTAAGACTGCTCATCTACATTATCCTAGCATAAATTGTGGTGCTCTGGACAAAAGAAGGAAGCCAGTTAGGGCTCCATCCACCAAAGGTTTCTGGCCTGCCTACACCTTGCTAGAAAAGTTGTCATTTATAAGCAAAGACATAAACATTTTTGATTCCATTTTCCTGTGCATGGCTGTAAGAGAAAATGTCATGGGTAGAGCAGAACTTCATGCATACCAAGTGAAAGCTCATAAAAAATCTCCAGAAGGATGTAGACTAACAGAGACATTCCGTTTTAGAAGCTACCCCAGAGTTGGAGTTCATCATTGGTGAAACACAGTTGCTATGAGATACGCTTTTCTCTATTCGATTCCTATAAAACTTTGCTAGGGTTCGTGACCTGCCTATCTAAGGTGACATGACCATGTGCGGTATAAAATGATGGGACACTGGACTGTCATGTTCCAAGGTTCGATGTTTGCATACTTGCTTTCCACAATTGCTGTCTTCCCTCTTCTATTAAGACATGCTCAGATCTGCAGCCTGGGGCACTCTTAGGCCTTGGTGGGTAACCAAGCACTATCATGAATGTATTAGAGGACATTTGGTGGGTCATCAAAGGGCATCAAAAAAGTATTATGCCAGATGCCAGGAACCTCATATTTAAACTTGAATTTTGCTCTTTCCTATAAGCACACCCCCTCTGTGTTTTGAGTGTGGCTCAATGTGTGCAGTTTGGTCTCTGCCAACTTTAACCCACTCCATGATTTTTCACATGACTTCGCTGTTTAATTTATAGTTCATTGTTCTTAGACATCCATATTTTTGCTTAACTATAATGCTAGATGCTTTTCAATAACAGGAGCATACATAGACAAGGATGGTCCTGACTAGATTGACAAAGGTGCATGAGTTTTAAACTTAGACTTCTATAGATCCTGATCAGGAATGTCAGCATGAAGTTCTTGCCCGCTCTATCCTGAATTACAGTGTGTGCATTCTCAGCATGCAGAAAACTGATTACTTCCAACAACAATGCTTTCCTTGTCTAAACTCCTTCCCTCCAAAGCTGGGAATTCTATACTAAGTGAGTCCTAGGAAGGATGCTGGGCCATTTTTGGATAGGAGAAGGTTCATTCTCAGCAGGGCTTCCCTGTTCTTTGCCTGGTTGGGAAGTAGGATTGCATACAACTGGACCAGAACAACACTCTGAGCCTGGATTTTCTAGAGAAAGGGCTGTGGGAAAATCAATTCTCACTTGAGTCTGGGAGCTATGGACGCCTCTGAGATAACCATGTGGGAATCTCTGCAGTCCCTGTGTGCATCCTCCCTGCTGCCAAGATCTGGTGACACAGACCTGAGGTCATTCTTCAAGAATGCCTGCATATTCAATTCAACTTAAGCTGGGAACACTAGGAGTCAGAGCTAATGATGGTAATGATGGCAATAATTCATAGAATTGCTTACCAAAATATTTTCACTCATCTCAGTTGATTAACATCCTTTGTTCTGAAAGCAGTTTTTTATAGTAAGATACAGAAAAGAATGTGTAGTATTGTGAGAACACAGTTCAGTTTCAAATCTCATCACTGGGAACAGCCAGTATGTGATGTCATGCATGCCACTTCAACTTATCTCCATATTTGTTTTCTTAGGTTACAGATGAGTATCTGTAAAACCAATGGAGGGATTGAAACAAGGGTTGGTTATAAAAGGTATCAAGTTGTGATGGAATAAGATCCATTCCTTTCCTTCCTTCCTTCCTTCCTTCCTTCCTTCCTTCCCTTTCCTTCCTTCCTTCCTTCCTTCCTTCCTTCCCTCCTTCCCTCCTTTCTTTCCTGCCTTCCTTCCTTCCCAATCAGAACTAATATATCAACAAGAGTGTATTTTTCTCCAGGATCTCCCTTCAAGAGGGAAGAACAGTATTCTTATAACATAGAAATCCTAAGAGGACTTTGCTTTGAAAAGAGGAGTTGACATAAAGTTTACTATAAAACACGGATTGCATGATCTGATTGTCCAGCTATATTTACTATATATATATATATGTATATATATGTATATATATGTATATATGTATATATATATATATATACACTTTCGTGTTTTTAATCACTGTTGATTAGTCATTTCATTTATTTTCCTGCCTCAACTTTGAATTATATTTAGGTCTTTACAAAAATTGAATCTTATTCAAAATCAATCAAAAATCTAAAGATTTGAAATAATTCATAAAAGGGAAATTTGTTCCTCCATGCTGCAAATCATGCTATTTTATGTTGTGAGCAATAACAGAACAAATATTTGATGTTGACAATGGGATGATCTGAAGACTGAACTGCATTGATTGCATAGTCATTGCATTCATTTTCAATTTAAGATGTTTTTTGATTTAGGGTAATTTTGGATATGACCCTATCATAAGCTGGGTTACTTCTGTAACTATATGGATTAAAGGTAATACAATTTTATTTCTTAGCTATAACCAAAATGCAAGAACAGGATACCTAAAATTATAAAAATAAAAATTTCACAAACAAAATATATGAAGCAAGGAATTTATTTTTAAGATGCTGACTATCAGGAAATGAAAAACTATGGGCTGAAAACAAATGTAAATGCTGTACAAGTTTCCCAACTCACTATCTTGAGACTGTTCACAGACTGGCTCATGGGCACAAATCACTGCCAAAGTGCCAAGAGTCAAAGGAAGCCAGAAAGGGCAGGATAGAGTACCAAAGAAATGCAAGCTAAGTAGAGTGAGAGTCCTGGAGGGATAAAGGGGGTCATTGTGGTTTTTCAGCATAATACTGATGAAGCCAGCACAAAAGAAAACCAAACACACACACACACACACACACGCACACACACACACACACCCACACAGTTGTTGGCTTGTGGGGAAGGGAGTAATAGTAATAGTAATAGTAATAGAATTATACTCAGAGCTCACAAGCCCAAAATTAGTCTCTCTTTCACCAGATGAACTGGAAAAAACTGGACTAACAATTGGGCAGAACCTTTCCTCAGAGAAAGAGAGCAGTTAGTGCTGAACTTCTTGTGATCTTCCCGGTAATGATGCAGAAAAGACTTGAATGGATTAAACTTTTCTCAAATAACTCAACTGCAACCTAGAATAAATCTAAAGAGTGAAAAGAATCCAGCATTTGACAGCATTTACAGTATCTGGCAGCCGGTCCAAGACTCTGACCTAGAACTGACACATTTGTTAGGAGCAGTAAACAAAGACATTAAAGCAGATATTCTAAATCTATTCCATATGGTCAAGAAATGATGTCAGAGACAAGGGAGTTTGGGGTCTATATATAAATTGGATATCTAGGGATAAAAATTAACAATGTGTGAGATGAGAAGTATATTGGATAGGAAAAAAGAAGAAATTCTCTGAGACGAGTCGGGGGGGAGGGATGGGAGAGTGGAGTAAGGTGTTTGGTAGAGATAAATAAATTCAAAATACCTTGTATGAAACTCACAAAAAAAACAATTAAAATATTCTTTAAGAACAGAAAAATATATTGGGTAAAATTAGACATTGCTGGAAAGAAGATTAGTTACAGAAGTGTGATTTATAATTAAAATTTAAAAATGGGTAAATTGTAAGATGATTTCAAGTAGCTCAGTGAATGATTTAACAGCTCTGAAGTAAAAAAGAAAAAAGAAAAAAAAGAAAAAAATGTCCAAATATTTTCCACATTTAATCAACCTGTCAACCTATAGATCTAAGAAATATGAAGACTGACATATATCATCATACATGACATTAAGGATAATAAAAGTAAATATTTTTAAAAGAAATATAAAGGCTGGAAACCTCATCGCCAGCAGGCATAGACTCTGGAAAACTTAAACAGAGATTTTTGTGTAGGATAAAGCAATATCAAATTGAAATATGAATCTGGATAGAAGAAGAAAAATCCTTGGAAATAGCTAGAAGATGGAAATTACATATTTTTAAATTATGAAATCTCTAAATAGGATAATTTATTGTCAACAAAATGGATAGGATGAGTAATAGTGTGTATCAGTAAATAAAGTCTGAGGGAAGAGTGTAGTGGTGTGCTGCTGTGGGGGCTCAGCAAGGAGACATGGGGGCATCATCCTAGGTGCAAAACCTGTCAGACTTCAGCAGAGGGAACCACCATCACAGCAAGGGCCTTGCTGGACAGTGGAACCCCGAGCATCTGAGCTCAGGTGTTATTGATCCAGAACTCCTTAGGTGTTCTATTGGTAGCATATGCAGATCATTAGCAATCAACATTCCCCACATAAATCCAACATCTTCAGACAATACAAAATACCAAGACCTAAGCAGATTCCCACTCAACAGTGTACCAAACTGTTTTAAACACATCTATAAATAAACTTCTATAGCAGAAGAGAAATGAGAACACACCACATTCCCATTTTTATACTGTAAGTGAAGTGGCATAACAGCATTCTGGATTGAGTGTGTAAATACTCCAAAAACCACAGAAATAATGAAATAGAGACCTAAAATATTAGTAGAGGAAGTAACATTGAATCAAGGAAATTCAGGCATAGTGGTGCATACCTATGGTTCCAGCCTGTAAGAGACACAGGCAAGATGATCAAGGTCATCTTCAACTATATAGGGGGTTTAAGGCTAGCCTGGGCTACATGAAAGCCTATCTCAATAAAAACAAAACTGAATAAAGGAAAATATTTTTCTTAGTTTTTAGTAGTTCTTTGTGAATTTCATAGGATATATTTTGATCATACCACTGTCCTTTTCCAACATCTTCCAACATCTAACCCTTCCCTATCCACCCAGCTCCTCCCAGGTCCCCAACAACTCTTCCCTACCTACCAAACTTTACATCTTTTTTAATCAATCAAATACAGTTTGTGCTGCCTTAAGGTACAATTAATGCCAAATATAAGCAGAGAAAGAGTAAAGTAGAAACATAGAGGAAATCATAAAGAACTGCTGGATTTGTCAAATGACAAGAGGCAGAAATGTTCATATTTTACTTGAAAATATACATTGCCCCCAAAAAAAATGTTTTAGGGATGACTCAGAAGTGAAGAGCATTTGCTGCTCTTGCAGAAAACCTGAGTTTGGATTCCAGCACCCACATCAGGAGGCTTACAACCACCTGTAACTCTAATTCCAGGGCATCTAACACATTCGGGGCTACACAGGCACCCACATTCATGTGGTGTACATATGTATACTCAGGCATACTTACGTATGCAAAATGAAAAAAATAAATATTTTCATTGACTTTATACATAAAAATAGAAACATAATCAAAATAAACCTATTTTAGCCATGTTAATAAAAACAAGATAGATGTTAGAGGGCAAGACATTGCTATGAATGATGGAGATAATTTCATAGTTACAGCAGCAAAATGTGTTAAAGTCATGGTTGCCTAGAGAAATTTAATACACTTAAATATATATACTTGTGCATCAGAAGAATCGCTATTGTTGATACGGAAATGTCCTCCTACTAACCAATAGCTTCAGTGTGGTTCAATCATAACTCCGAAGAACATTTTAATAGTAGCCAACACATTAATTCTAAGGTTCCTATGCACTCACACAGGACTGATATTAACTAACTCATGTTTGTAAAAGGCATGATGTGTAAGGCTACTACTTCCAGATGTTGACTTCTTTGTAGCTTTGACTTGTATGTAGCTATGAGGCCAGCAAGACAGCTCAGTGGACAAAAGCACTTACTACACAAGCATGATGATCCAAGTTCAACCCCTGGGGCCCACAGAAAGCTGGAAGTGATGGCTCATATCTGTAGCCCCAGCACCAATGAGATGGGAGGTGGAGACGAGAAAAATCACAAAGGAGTTCTACTCCAGGATAGCTGGAGTAAACAGCACAGTAAAAACAAGAAAGACCCTACCTCAACGAGGTGGAAGGAAAGAACCTACTCCAGAAAATCATTCTCTGACCCCTACACACATCATGGAACACACATATACACCTCCTCACATACACATATTCTAATAATAATAATAATAAACGCTAAGAAGGAATGATGATAATAGTAATAAATATTTTTAAATGTAGCTATGAGCCAGTATGCTGTAAGAGCAAATATATAGAAAGATGCATGAGCAGAACAAGAAAATCCAGAATTTGACCTACATATATTTCAATTATAGATTTTTTTCAACAAAAAGATGATAAAAATGAATGAGTCGGTAGAAAAGGAAGATCACCTGAAAGTACGATGCTGAGTTGATTTGGTACCCATGATACCCAGCCTTGGGTCTGCATCTTTCCCCAGATGCAAAAAATAATATAAAAGTAGACTATAAGGTTAAATGTAAACACCCCAAATCTAATATTCTAGAAGAAACCTCCCTGAATGTGGGTTATGTAAAGATATGACACTAAAACCAGAAAAGAACAAATGGAAAACTGGGCTACATCAAAGTTGAAAACTGCCGCCTTTTAAGATACCGCTAGGGAATGGGAAGAGAAACTAAAGAGTAGAACTAAATGTTTGCAAACCACATATCTGACATGGTTGCGTCCAGAATACATAACACATCCTTCCAACTCGACAAAGCAAATGAGTCAACTTAAAAAAAAATATGGGACAAATATTTGAGCAGACCTCTAACCAAATAAGAGACACACACACGGAAAAGAAGCACGTGAGAGCGAGTCATGCGTCGTCCATGCGTGGCCGCAAACAAATGCTGGTCACAGCTAGACACGTGACGCACCTGTCAGAATCGCTGAGACTCAAAGGAATGGCTTCCAAGTGTCAGTGAGATGTGGAAATTTGGGGTGCCACAGGTGGGGTGCGAAATGACAGAGCCACTTCACAAAACAGCTTGGCAGTCTCCAAAAATGTGAACATGTGTCTGTCATATAACCCATGTTGTCCCTAAGTATTCACTACAGAGGGGAAGGAGCACGAGGTCTCATAAAGACTTGCTTTACAACACACACAGAAGCTTTGTTAATAACAGATCAAACTTAGACATCACCCAAGTAGGGCAGGTGAAGACGTAGGCCTGTAACTCCAGTTACTTTGGAGGATGAGGCAAGCAGATACCAAATCCAAGGCCTGTGTGGGCTACAGAATAAGTTCAAGGCCAACATGGGCAACTTAGTAAGACCTTGTATCAAAATAAGAAATAAAGAGAGCTATGGATTCAACTCAGTGGTACAGTACTTGCCTGATATGTGTGAGACTCTAGCTCAATCTCCAGTACATAAAAAAAGAGAGCTTTAAAAATAAGTGGTAAAGTGATAATTTGTGATATATTCATATCATATAATAGAAAGACCAAAATAGAAGACAAGGAAACAGGAGAATTGGCCAGAAGTTCATTAGACAGTATACAATCTTGCACAACAGCAGAAACAAGAGAGTCCCTGCTTCAAAGCAAGGTTGAAGAAGAGAACCTATTGCTAAAAGCTCCTCTGACCTTACACATGTGTTTTGGCTCTCTCTCTCTCCCTCTCTGTCTGTCTGTCTCTCTCTCTCTCCTCTTTTTCTCCTCTCTCTCCTGTCTTCTTTCTCAAAGATACATACAATTCATAATTAATTTTTAAAACACCAAAATATTGCCATGTTAGACATGAATCTAAAATTAATTATGCAAAGCCAGATAAACATGCATAAGCATATTTTTAATAAAATAAAATCTTGGATATGTGAAGTGCACTGCAATGAAAGAGCGCGCTGCTGTTGGCGGTAGAAAGGAAGGGGTAACGGGACACTGGGGCACTTCTAAGGAATGATGGACATATTCATCATCTTGATGTGTTGATGATTCCTGCGATAAATGTGTTTGTTAACATTTAACCAAATTGTTTTAACTGTGTTGAGTTTATTATAAATTGAAATAATTAGTGCAGTTTTGAAGAACAAGTACTTACAAAAGAGTCTTCTACAGATCGTATTTCCAAAGAGCTACAAAACAATGTTCTGATGAAATATTGATTAAAATAGTCCCAAATAACCCACAGGACATGCGTGTTAAGCAGCTATGCTTATTGTTCTGGTTGGCATAACAGCTACACAGCCTGGAGGAAAAACAGTGACAGCTTAGCTGAATAGAACTCAGTGGACCGCAACCTCCCTCCTTCCTGAACTGTGCCCTTCATAACTAGTTCACAGTGAGGAGAGGCCGCTTGTTCTGGTGTCCTGAATCACAGAGCACAGCTGGCTCCAGAAACACACAGGTGGACTGGGCAGATGTGCAGGATCCTACAGAAGCAAGAGCAGTAGCAAACTGTTACAACCCTCTCCTAACTGTGGAGCAAGGTAGAAGATTCCACCTGTCTCAAACAGTCCAGTGGTCTTCGTGCAGCTGCTCAGAGGGCTATAGTGATGTGTGGGTCAGAAACCTTAGACCTGAAACACCCTACCAGCCCCACACTATGGCAGAAATAACTCCAGACTTTGTACTTGTGTCCTTCCTCCTTAGATCTTTGTACATTTGTCCATAAGGTATGAGTCAGGGCCTCTGGCACACCATTTCACGGGACTGGAACCAGAGCAAAGTCTCTGCTGGCTCTCAATGTTTTCAAACTTCTGGTTTCTGCCTCTCCCTCCATTCCTTTCTTCTTTTGTACTTAGATATTTTTTGCCACCTCCCTTCATATGTGCTTTTATGGCATCTGAACAAATAAAGAAAAACATGAATGAAATATGTCTAGATCACTTCAGGAAGTAGTTGGGAGCCTCTAGCTTCTCCTATCATGTGAGCTCCAGGGGTTGAAGTCAGGTCAATAGGCTTAGAGGCACATGCACTTACCCAGTGAGCTGTCTCAGTAGCCCTCAGCCCAGTGTTCAGATGTCATCAAGAATGGAAAGGGTGATTTCAAAGTTAACGATTCAAATGAACAGTACGGTAAAAGGAAATCATGACCTCACCTTACTCGCCCCAAGCAGGTGACATTTGTAACATAATAGGCATACAGCCTACACAGAATACAGCCATGGTTATGCCCTCTGTCTCTCTTGATACAGTGAGGGAGATACATATTATGGAAGAGAGTAACAGATCACTAGACCTGCCAAGGGTCTCATGATGGTGAAGAGCACTTCTGTGGGGTCGTGGCCCCCCTCTGTGGTCTCAAGCAACAAAAACTGCCTTGCTATAGCATTCCTTATTGCTATAATAAGGAATGCCAAAGTCATCTTTACAGAAGAGGAAACTGCCTAGGAGGCCTACGGAAGGAAGCTCACGAGTCACGAAGCAAAAGGACACTCAGGGTAACTCTGGGCATCTTTGAGGGATCCTTGTGCGGAAGAAAACAAACACCAGGTAGAGTCAATTAGAGACGAGTTGCAGTTCTAGGAGCCCTTACTAGCTGAGCAGAGCTTGGCAGGATGGTTGCCTTTCTCTATGCTTTTTCTTAAGGGGGTTGATGATATCTGCTACGAGAGACTGTCATAAGTGTTGGGATAAGTCATGCACAGGCCTTTACATGGTACCCAGTGAATGAAGTCCATTTTAACATACCCACTGCATGAAGTCTACTCTGCGCCCCTTGGGTACGTATGATAGAGACTTCTCATGTGAGGCTGGAGTTGTGAAGGTAAAGTAGGCAGCCAGCTGAGTACAGGCAAATGGTCCCTGAATTTAATTTAAGGGTCCTCTCCTCTCCTCTCAAAAGCTACATATTCTTTAGTAAATCTGACACAGCTTACTTTCTAGTTTTCTCAAGCACAGGAATGTAACAGACAATAGTATTACTTGGTGGGTTTTAAATTAATTGAGTTGGACACCAAGATGCTCTTCCATCTAAAAAAATAATTTATAATTTCAGCTTTTAAGAGGGATGTGGTTAGTCAGACAGCTATTAAATCATAGAACTGAGATTCTAGTTGCAGGTTTTATGAAGCCATACTAGGCAAAGATTTCAGATGATGGACAAGTTCAAATCTGGAAGCAGTTGATAAGAGAAACTAATCAAGCACCAGGTCCACTTAGATCTCCAGTGTTTTTTTGGTAAAATATTGTTGCCACAAAGCAGCACTCGAAGGCTCCTGGCTGAAACCCTCTGTCTTGCTAGCCCAGAGCCTACAGGGAAGATGGCCAGAGGCATTTTCTGTCCTCGCCTACCCATGTTTCATTTAAGTCTGTGTTTTACTCTCCTTTGATTCAAACTTCTAGATGCCCAAGTTAAAGTCGGTATCCTACCCACTCGTGCTTTTTATTTTTTTCATGTACTTAATTTTCAATTCCTGTATGTTTGTGTGCCTGTGTGGACTAGTACATGTGAGTGTGTGTGTGTGTGTGTGTGTGTGTCTACAGAGGCCAGAGGCATTAGACTCTCAGGAGCTGGAGGTACAGGTGGTTGTAAATCTCTTGACATGGGTGCTGGGAATTGAAAGTAGGCCTTCTCTTCAGGAAGGAAGGCATGTGCTCTTAACCTCTGTGCCATCTCTCTTTATTTACTGGAGCAGAGCCTTTCAGTGGAACCCAGAATGCTCAGGCTAGTGGACTAACTAGCTTGCCTCAGGAATCTGCCACTACTGTCTAAGATCTGGACTCAGGAAGCTGCCAAACCTGATGGGAATTTATGCTTTCACGTGGGTTCTGAGAATCTGAACTCTAGTCTCAGGCCTGTGTGGCAAATGTTTTTCCACTAAGCTATCTCCCTTTCTTTTCTTTGTTTCTAGAATCTATTATGGAAGTCAATTGTGAGGAATGTAGGGATTGGAGTTACAACTTCCAGCTGTACTTCTTACTGCCGCCATAAACTTCAGAAAAGAGATCTTTTGCTTTCTGGTCCTTCAAAAACAGATGATGATGATGTTGATGGAGATGATTATGATGATGATGATGGAGATGATGATGAGTGATGATGTGATGATGATGAGTGATGATGGTGATGATGACGATGATGATGGTGATGATGGTGATGATGATGGTGATGATGGTGATGATGATGATGATGATGGTGGTGATGATGGTGATGATGATGATGATGGTGATGATGATGATGATGATGGTGATGATGGTGATGATGATGATGATGATGATGGTGATGATGATGATGATGACGGAGATGATGATGATGATGATGATGATGACGATGATGATGTAAGGTTAGGTGCCCTGGCTCCTCTGCTGCTTTTTATGAGACATTTTCCAAAATGCAAGAATAAAAACCTTTTAACACCGGGCTACTTAGAAAGAAAAGTAGTTGAACATATCTCTTTATGTTGTTGGTAATAAAATACCTCAGAAGTTCCTCATTGAAATTACAAAGGTTTTAAAATACAGTATGTTGTTATTATATTATGGGCTGAGGAGATAAACTCAGCCATGACCACTTACCTTGTAAGCAGGAGTGCCTGAGTTCAATTCCCAAAGGCCTTGTAAGAAAGCCAGATGTGGTAGTATGTGCTGACTAGCCCAGTGCTAGATATGTAGAGACAGGTAGGTTCCTGGGACTCAATGACCAAGCAGCATTTGTGATACAAGTGAGTGACTGGGTCCCAAAATCAAGGTGGGCAGTGTCCTGTAGAGCAACACCCAAGACTGACCACTGGCTTGTACAGTCTGCATGTGCAAGCACACCCCAAACACTGATGCATCTGCACACACACAAACATTCACAGAAGACAATATGTACACACACAAAAGTAAACAAATCAACATAAAAATAAGGCAGTGGAAGTGACTCCGTGGACAAACGGCTTGCCATGAAAGCATCCAAACTGGCAATCAGAACCACCAGAACCCAGGGCCTGAGATCATAGCACTCAGGAGGCAGAGATGGGAGATACCTGAGAGAAGCTGACTAACTAGACGAGCCAGAATTGACAAACACTAAGTTCAGTGAGAGATTCTGTCAATATAAAGTGGAGAATAATCAAGTCAGACGCTTGATGCCAACTTGAGGCCAACGCGTGTAAGCGTGCATATCTATGAACACCTGTACATGTGCACCCACATGTTTGCCATCAGGCATACATGCATACATGCATACCACATATTAACCAATAGATTTAAGAGGCAATTTTAGTCACCTATTGTAGACTGTGAATCTGTAAGTCTAAGGCCAATCCAGCCATAGATAATCATGTGAGATTGCTTAGAGAAAATGAAAGCTAACTATATTGATCACTTCTTGATAGTATGTGAAGTCATCTGCATGAAGGTGAGGACCAAAGAGCATCCAAAAAAAAGTTGCTATTACAGGTAACAATAGAAACTGAAGGAGCACACATGACAGTTGCTAGCTTTTGAATCTGCCATAGTCTTATCAAGCCAAGTACACGCTTTTTATTAAGACTTGACACCTCTGAAACACAAATGCAGCTCATGTAAAGGAGTCTAGGGACTCCTTTGTATGTTGTAGTGGTCAAGTCTGCACTCATGAGCTTAGACGTGGCCGTTCAGGTGCTCTTCACTTCATTGTGTGGCACTGTGCTCGTTAGGTTTCATTGTCAACTTAACACAACCGAAAGTCCCCTGGGATGAGGACACCTCAACTGAAGAGTTCCTTGGATCAGATTGGCCTTTGGCTACGTCTATGAGGACTTACTTGATTGATGAGTGTGTGAGAGGGCCCAGCCAATGTGAGCTGCACCCTCTCTAGGCAGACGGATCTAGGCTGAAGAAGACAGATAGCTGAGCATGAGGCAGGGAGACAGCCTCTAAGCAGCATTCCCTGATGGTTTCTGCCACAGAAGTTGACACAGAAGTTGAAATAGACCTTTTTCTCCTCTTCCCTTCTCTTCCTCTTCTTTTGATTCCCCTTCCTGCTTCTTCCTGGTTTCCAAAACATGGACTTCTTTGCACCTGATGGTGTCCTAGGTAACAAGTGACGTGTTCCCACAGAGAAGATGTTGCTGACGGACACTGGATGTTCGATGTTTTCCTCATGCAGATCCCAGACTCTGGGGAACATACTCTCATTGTAATTCTGCTTCCTGAACATCTGTCTCTAACAGGAGTGACAAGGCACGCACTGGATGTGCGTGTCCCAGGAAGCACTTTCTGGGCATGCACAGGGAGGACTTTTCTCACTGCAAACCAGCAGTGTGGAATTTCAACTGCTGTATCCTTTGCCTGAATAATGGTCTTGTCTCATCCACCGAGTGGAAGAGTTCCGGGTCACTCAGTGTGAGCTCTTAGCAGTGTGAGCTCTTAGCTATAGATCTGTGGGGAAGTTGCCAAACCACAGTGACCTCACTGCATTTCTGTCCCTGTTCCACAGGCCCACAGGATGAGGCTGTCCTACATTTCATCACCTCTACCTCTCACAGAGAGTCTCCTGTATCTGCCAGGGTGTTTTTACCAGGAAGGCTGACCCTGTTCAAGCTGCCTTTCCTTGGTTCTTGTTCAGCTGATTCAGTGTGAGGCAACGGTAAGGGATTGGGGCAGGGACAAAGTTAGAGCTGGGACAGTTTTGTCCTTTCCTCTGCCTCCAATGGTGTCCTGGCAACAGCTTGTGCTGTCTACTCTGTGCCTGCAATGTCCCCTCCAAGGCTTGTGTGGCTTCAGCTGGTACCCTGTGAAGGACTTTGGCAAACACCTTGTCTACCTCCACGCTCCCAACAAAGGTGTAGTTACTCTTCTTTTCCAAGTCTACACAGCCACCAACTGCTCTGGATGGCTTCCTGGCCTCTCATCTCTCTAAGACTCCAGAGGGACTGGACAATGGTTAAGATTCTTGTATTTGTTTCCCCAGCATGATCAATAGCAGATGAAGACAAGAACTCCAGATCCTCCTCGTCCAATCTCTGTTCACATACATCTGACCCTTGTCATGATTAGTTCAAAACACAGTATTTGAGATCTAACTTGACAGAACTGACACCTGGAAGGTGACTGTTTTTTATTTTATTTTTGGGTTTTTTTCAAGACAAGTTTTCTCTGTTGTAACTGTGGCTGTCCTGGAATTCACTCTGTAGACCAGGCTGGACTCGAACTCACAGAAATCCACCTGCCTCTGTTTCCCAAGTGCTGGGATTAAAGGTGTGCACCACCACTGCCTTGCTGACTGCTCATTTAAAATGGTGCTATTTAAACTATAGCTTCTTTAGACTTCCTTTTGAAAACTCATAGACTCATACCCTTGCTAAGGTCATGAGCACCAGAAACATTATTTCCTTTGAAAGAGGAACTGGAAACTAGGTGCATCTTCAGAAAGCACTGGAAGGAGATCACCACTGACTTCTGCCATAAGTGCTCATCTTGCAGATGTGAAAACTGAGGTTCTGGGATGTTGAAGAACTGCTCTGTTTGAGTTACTTTCTATTGTTGTGACAAAACACCATGATCAAGGAAACTTCTAAGAGAAAGCATTTGATTTAGGGCTCACAGGTCCAAAGGGTTAGAGTCTGTGGCCATCATGGTGGGGAGTATGGCAGCAGGCAGGCAGGCATGGTGGAACAGTAAGTGAGAGCTTACATCTGATCTAGAAGCACAAGGCAGAGAAGTGTGAGGCAGAGAGAAAGCGCTGAGAATGGCCTAAGTTTTTGAAACCCGAAAGCCCACATCCAGTCACATACCTCCGCCAATAAGGACACACCTCCTAGTCTTTCACAAACAGTTCCACCAACTGGGGATGAAACATTCAAATATATGAGTCAACGGGAACCATTCACGTTCAAACCACATATACTCCAATTTCAGATATATATTTAGCAGATAAGCGACTCAGCATATCATCCTGTGAGTCTAAAAAGTTCAGAAAGTGGAGAATAAAGCACTGACAAGAAATAAATATCTTAGTTCCATATCTAGAGGATCTAATTGAGCCAGTCAGGTGAGAAGTTCTATTTACAGTCCAAAACTTCCTTGTAACAAAAATTCCTTGTAATCCCTTGATTCTATTGGAGGCACTTCCTCAACTGTACTTTGAGAAATATCTCAGCAGAATATAGAAGCATGTATCTATGTTATGTCAGCTTAGAGACAAATCCCTAGATGTGTCTTAGCATGTGGGCACATGCTTAGCACTTAGCCAATGACAAATAAATGATTTTAGAACTATGGATGGGAGGAAAAAAGAAATAGAGGAAGGGGAAAGAGAGGAAGGGAAGGAGAAAGAAAGACTTAGACATTTCTGTTTAGATTCAAATCTGAACATTTTGTACATTTTAGACATCATACTTAAGTTATTAAAATTCATTTATTAACTTACTTGCTAAGTTTTATATTCCTGGTCATTGTCATATACTGGGGAATATGCTGATGTTCATCTGATATCTAATACAGTTTCCCTTCTAGAGTTCCTCTTATTGTTAGGGAGGAAACCAAGGAAGTGGGGCAACAAGGTTTTCCAATGAAAGTGTTAGGACACTTTCTTTAGATTGTTGTGTGGAGATTAAGAAGGAAATAATCAGTTCTATCTTGAGAAAGAAGTTAAAGACCCCACAGAAGAGGTCCTGCTCACAAGCCCACAATGAATCTTTGAGTGTTTGCACGTTTCCAGTGACCTGTAGGATGGGGGAAGCTTTGGGTACCACACTTGGGTGGAGTGTAATGGGCTCCTGGAAGTGAAACTCACCCAGCAGGGTGTGACTCAGGGTGTGAACCTCACACAGAGAAGTCTAAGGGAGAGGGGATGGGGAGTCATTTGTTTACATTCAATCTTTGAGCAAAGTAGTCTGAGCTGGAACTGGGATTTTTCCAGGGGCATCTAAGCCCAAAGACTGAGATGCTAAAAGCCATACCCACATAGGTCTGGGAAGTGGACAGGCTAAATTATTTTAGTCATTATTATTACTGAACTAGTTCACTGATAATTTCATATGCATTATATAACATAATCTGGTTACTCTTGTCCCCCTCACCCTCTCTTATCTCTCTCCCACCCCTAACAACTCAGTCTCCTGCCCAGATTCATGGCTTTTAGTTTTGCTATTTGATTTGCCTAGTTTAGCCAGTGCCATCTGTGTGACTGTTGGATTGGGTCTATCCATTGGAGCCTGGTGAGGTCACCTGTAGATACTCTACTGAGGACTCCTCCTTCTCTGAGTCTGTCAGTAAGGCACAGTTCAGCAGAGAAGGGTAGGGCCACCTGAGTCTCTCCCCTGCCCATGTCTGACTGTCGCTGGGGCCTGTTGTTGTGCAGGCCCATATAGACATCTTTGGGTGTTGAGGTTTATAACTGCAATGCCTATGTCTTACATAGACTACGGCATTTTAGAGTCCTTCCCCTTACCTTCCAGCCCGTGTGTTCTTCCCCTGACTCTTTCACGGCGTTCCCTGAGTCTTAGAGGAGCTGGTATGAGTGTCTTTGGGGGAGGGTCAGGTTGGTGAGTACTCAACCCTCACTTAGTTTCAATACCTTGCACAGCTGTGAGTCTCTGCACTCGCCACTCGCCATGGTTCACTGGAAAGACACACCTCTCTGAGTAAGGCTGAGAGTAGTAATTGTCTATGGTATAAACATGTATATTTAAAAGCCAGTTCAACACTGTGTACATTTAGCTAAACAACATAATTAAGAACTCAATCCTGACCCAACCGCTCCAGTTTATGGTCCCCTGGCTCTACTTTAATGCAAACCCATGTAATCACCAAGTAAAGGCCCCTTTGTTTTCAACTCATCTTTGAGATTTATGTTTTCTTCTTAATTTGGAGTTGGAGAAAGTGAAGCCTAACAGAGGTGAAATGGCTCGGGTGGTACCACCCAACTGGGGAGTAGTTTCTCTGTAAAGCACTGGTTCTCAACCTGTGGGTCATGACTCCTTCAGGCATCAAACAACCCTTTCACAAGTATTGCTTAAGACCATCTGTGTATCAGATACTTACGTTATGATTCATAACAGTAGCAAAATTACATTATGTAATTATGTAAGAAAATAATTTTGTGGTTGGGGGTCACCACAACATGAAAAAGTGTATTAGAGGGTCACAGTGTTATGAAAGTTGAGAACCACTGCTGTAAAGGGATTTGAGTGACTTGAGTCCTCTTGTTTTCCTGCTGTGTCCCTTGTGGAGTCTGGAATATCCCTATAGGAATAGTAATGAGCAGAACAATGAGGCCATCTACAACTACAAAATACTTGATATCACCATCTCTCTGCAAACATCATGTGTGGTTCATGTCTTACATTAAGGGATATTGAGAATGTCACATGCCAACGATCAGCAAGTCAGAGCCATGAAATACAAGTCTGAGCCCTTGAGCTTCATGTTCCTTTCATTTTAGCCCGAAATCCATGTATTTGGGAGAAATCCATTTGTGTCTGGGTTGTCCCAATTTCCCAGAACCACTTTTTAAGTCTAATTATTTCAAATGAAAAACCATTACCGTTCATTTGAGGGTTTTATAAAAAGGAAAAATATTGGTTCAGCTACAATCTGAAAACTTGGTTTTGTTCTTTTAAACGGTAGTCAAAGGGGGTGAAGAGACGGTTCAGTGTTTAGGAGTGTTCTTGGGGAGGACCTGAATTGGGTTCCCAGCACCCAACTTGGGCAGCTCAGAACCACCTATAACTCCAGCCAAGTATACTTGTATATATACACACAACAACCACAACAACAACAAATAAATAAAATAAATATTGGTTTAAAAGTAGTAGGCAAACCACTAAGCCATACATATTATATGGCTTTTGTTGAGCCACAAAGCTATTTAAATGGCCATAACATTAAGTTTAAGATATCTTCAGCATAGATTTTCTTGAAGCCTTAGTAAACCTCTTCATCATTATCAACATTTGTCATAATTATACCTTGTAAATACCTCAAATTTGTAATGATATCCTTCCAAGAATTATTCCAAATTATTGTACTTGACATGACAATTTAACCATGTTGTTTGATGTAATTACATAATATAATTCAAAGTGCTAAGCATGCTTAGAAATAGCATTATCATAATTAAATAAAAAATGACTATAAATTTTGATACCAATTCCCTGTCTCATACTCAAGTATTCTATGAAGACTGGGTTATGCCATTTATAAAATTACTTTTTGATCAAGAGTGATGATGGAACATTTTCAATGATTCACTAGGTAAGAGTCTGCAAGAGCAGAAAAAAACTAGGGCTACCCCATGACTAGTCTGGAATTAGCCACACTCAAGTGTGAAGCACCAACCTGGCTATTACTTCTCAGGAAATATTCAAATAGATATGGTTTCTTTCAGAAGTGTTTTCCTCTATAAACAAGGTAATGTCAGACTGTAGGCTTTATATAAGTCAAGATTTATAGTGACTGATACAGGGTCAAATGAGTAGGTTACAAGGAACACTAATTTTTTTAGCTTCTACCCTGAAACTGTGTTATCTGCCCCTCTCATTTAAGAGCGTGTTGGATGTAGACTCCTGGTGTTATAGGCACAGACCGGAGAGGAGTGGGACCCCATTAAGACATCTAGATTCTTGTGTCCTGAAACAAGAAATTGGAACAGGGGCACATGGGTAGTCACAGAGACAGAAACAGTTTGCTGAGAAAAAGAAAGGCACTCCCAACAATGGGTTGGGTGCTGGGCAGAGGGCTGGGAAAGAGCCTATAAGACCTTGGACCACAGGAGTCTAGAAACTCTGTAAGTAGTTATCCAGCACCAGCCTTCCAGGAATTTGATGAGGCCGTGCTCTGTTATGTTAGGCATAGCCCATGATGGCAGGTGTTTCCAGTATTTCTCAGCTACTTCTTTCTTTCATACATCAATCATGATGCCTCTGGAACTTCCCTGTCCAGTCAGTTCTCTAGTCTCACTAGGCTTTGGAGGGAAAAACAAAACATTGTATAAAGTATGTTTTTAATGAACCCAACCCAAGAGAACAATCCCAAAATGGAAGGAGGAGGGGTGACCAGCAGGGCTCCTGGGATCTCCTGTGAACTGTCAGAGCTGGTGGAGAGACAGCACTTGCATTCAGATCTTGTGTGTGAAACACTGTGATAAAGTAACATTTTTTAAAGAGTGACAATTGATCATACATCTCATCAGGATAGAATGACTGTCAAGTATGCTCTTTCTGTTTTAAGGTAAAAAGACACAGGAGACAGATGTTATTATAAAGTAAATGAACTGACTAGCAGGAACTGCTCCTGCTAGGGGAACTAGGGAAGGGCTGACTTCACAGCCCCAGAAGAGAAGGCTTCGGGCACAGGTTCTGGCTTCTATTCCCTAGAAGCCTGCTGAGGCGGTAACTATAAACTGAACCATTAAGCTCACAGACCCAAACAGTTCAGCCCACAGACCTTGGGGCAAATGGGTTTCTGCAGGCAAAGCAAGAAAAGATAAAAAGCCACAGCTACACAAGCAAGTATTTTTAAAAGCCTCATTTGTAGCAATGACTGTGTCCTATGTCTTGGAAAGAGAAATGGGAAGACTGCTTCATTATTGAAAAGATACATTTCCCTACAATTCTATTCTGAAGATATGGACATAAAACTGGAGTGCAGAACTCAAAACAGAAGTGACTAACAACTAAGATGGAGATGAGGTGCTGGTGTGTGCCTCCACTTAACTCTCTCCTTGAGCCCAAAGGAAGCTCACCACTGTAGATAGGCTGAGTGACTAATGAGCACTTGGGATCTGCCTAGCTCTTCCTCTCAGTGCCTGGGATGTAGGCACAGGATAGTGTGCCTGGCTTTTTATATGGATGCTAGAGATTAGAACTCAGGTCCTTGTGCTTGCAGAGCAAACACTTACTCACTGACCATCCCCCCAAGCCAAAGATTTGCTAGTTTAACTATTTTATCATTAAACACGTTTTCCTCATGCTTTTTTTCTTTTTTGAACAGACAGGAGTACAAGTGTTCATGACAGAGTAACTACTCACATCACAGTATCAGAGAAGAGAAGAGAAGTGAAACAGAAAAGGGTCCAGGGACAACACACATCCTGCAAAGACAAGCCAACTTCTTCCTACTGGTCCTACCTCCCACTTTCCCAATAATGCAGCATACTGTAAATCCATCCACTGAAGAAGTTGTTGATTATATTGGAATCCTCATGACCCCATCCCTTACCAAAATCCCAAGTATGAACATTGCACTCTGGACCAAGCCTTCAACACCTAGGCCTTTGCCAGGGATTCTTCAAAACCAAACCAAGAAATGGTAGCCTGCTTATAAAATCAGCCAGAAATTTTTACTTCAGGAAACGACTCCATATCAACCATACTGATTAAATGCACATACAAACTTATTACCAACCATTTTCTCCTTCTATGCTTACTCTTCTTACTCTTACTCTTATTGACCAGTTTGAATGGCACTTCCAGCTTCCTAGGGACTAGGCTTCTTCAGATGTATCTTGTGACATCTGGTACGGCACTCCATTGTTCCCAACACAGTGTTCCAGCTGTTAGACATCTCCCCTGCATCTGAGCTATACAGACATCAGTATAGTTTCAGTTTAGTGAAGAACCCAACTAGAGAAAGTGTAAGCATGATTTTGATTGATGTTCAGAGTCCAGGTATTTAGTAAGTTGCTCAAAATAGTAAGAGAAAAAACATGTTTGGAGATAGCTGGCTTGTTTTCTCTTGGGTTGCTAGCTTGGAGGAAACATGAGCTTGTTTAGGGGGCAAAATAAACCTGTCAGAAAAAAATAAATAAAAGTCAGAAAGCCAGAGGCAAAAAGGATGCCTGAGAGAAGGTCACAGAGGGAGGTCTTGAGGAATGGAGTCCCATGTTCTGTAAAGTAACAGATGCTGATTATCATCCAGAGAACGCTAGAACAAGGGGAAGAGGATAGAGATAGCGAGTGAATTATTTGGATGTAGGAGAATGTGAGATTCCCTCAGCCTCAGGCTCAACATCCACCTGGGCATTTTAGACTGATCTTAAAAGAGGGAATACTGAAAAGGAAGGAAGATACAGATAAGAACTATTCACACTATACACATTAGCGTGTTTAACTATCATACTATTAACTAGCCATGCCTGAAGTATTAGAAGAAGCTGACTTTGAAGCCAAAGTGTAGCTTGTCATCCATTCACAACTTGACTAGAGATCTGCACAACTCCATCCACCACATCTCTCTATTTAGTGCTCCCCCCTCCCTTCTGCACTCCTGTCCTTCTCTCTCCTGCTATTAGCATCTTGTTGATACTGTTAATGAGGTCCATTTCTATAAGGTCCATTGTTCTTCTATGTCTAATGAGTTATCAGCCAAGGAAAGTCTTTGCTTAACCATATGGATATCTAAAGAAGAAAGAGGAGGAGGAGGAGAAGAACGAGGAGGAGGAGGAGGAGGAGAAGGAGCAGAAGGAGGTGGAGCAGAGAGAGGAGGAGGAGGACGACGAGGAGGAGGAGGAGGAGGAGGAGAACTGGTATTTTCTGCAAAAAGAAAGATATAGACACTGGGGAGATGGTGCAGTGGTAAGAGTGCCTGCTCTGCAAGATTGAGGAGGTGATCCCCAGACACACAGAAAAAGATAAGATGGCGGCGGGTAGCATGTGTCTGTAAGCACAATGTTGAGAGGTGGGGACAGGAGGAATCCTGGTGGTTCAGTGTCCAGCTAGCTTAGCCAATCAGTGAAGTCCAGATTTAGTGAGAGACGCTGCCTCAAAAAATGAGGTGGTATGTGGTACAGGAAGCTGTCTGCCACTGGCCTCTAGCCTCCACTGAAGCAAGTTGTGCAGACAGCAGAAGGGTGCAGCTCTCAGGACTCTTCCATGCTGAGCTGGGCTTTTAGGTGATGCACTAGCCTTTGAGTCACTAATGCTCCTGCAAGGAACCCCCACAAACTCTTTGTTCACCATGCTAGACTTGAGTGGAATGGTTCCTGCAGTGTGCCATTGCGCATTATCTGCCTGAGATAATTTTTTGTCCACATTTCCCAAGGAAAAGTCATGAAGGGGAACTATCCCTGATCTATTCTTTCTTCCTTTTCTCCCGGTAAACTGTGTGAGCTATGCCATGTCCTTCAGGGATCCTGCAGTATATCCTTGTGCCTTTCCACTTTCTGGATCCCAAGCTCTTATTAACTTGTGGATAATACCTGAGAGAAATCTGTGAGTGCGCAAGCATCCCATTTCTCCTTTGCATACTGGGGTTGTGTTTGCTAAATGAATGAATGAATCAGTCACTCACTCAATCAATCAAGACTGACTGACCTTTAATTAAATGGCCACTTATTTACTTTCTGGTTAATGTTAGAATTTGTCATGCAGGCAGTTGGAATTAGAGCCTTTATAAATGTAAACCTGAAAAGCACTACACCATAAAATAAATTTAAAAAAAAATTCTATTTCCGTGGATGCTTTGTTCTGCCCATAGAAGTTTAGGATGGAAAGTTGAATGAGCAATCAGCATGACCGCCTCTGTGATTACTCCTATAATCTGCAGTGCCTAAGTGGTGGCCTTGGGGAGACATTTGAGTATATTTCCTTATTAGGAAATCATAGTGATTTCAGGAAAGTCACAAAGGAAATGTTTCTGCTGAGAAATAGCATTCTGTAACTAATGAGGGAAGGAAACAAGTATGTACTTTGAAATCCCACATACTAGCACTGTGCCTCAGGAGGGAATTATGTCTTCGGGAAACCCTAAGCTTCCACTTGGCTTGGTTGAGCAGAAAGATCTTAATCCACCTATGTGTCTGGTCTTTGAAGGCGTGTGACACAGCCACGACCTGCAGCCCCGTGCCTCTTGTCAGTTGCACTCATGGATTTCAATACTCACCAAAGGTAGTGAATCATTCCAATTTCAATAGCAAAGAGAGCTGTGGTTTGGAAGCGATAAGTGACTTGTCTGAACACGCACTGTAGCAAGACTTGAGCAGATATGGCCAATTCTCTTGGTCCAAAGCGCTCAACTTGTGAGTGTGATTGGTATAAAATTATTTCCATGATCTCAAAGAGAGTGAGTGTCTTAAAATCCTATGGAATAATTGATCACCAGCTGTGCTGAATTGAAGGAAAGATACAGGGAAACAAATCTACCTCTTAATGTCCTGCTTTTGCACTACAAATAACCTAGTGTCTGGTCAGCTTGTGACATCTGGCCACAGTGATCAGTCAATCAGTTCACCAGTTACTTGTTTTTACAATTTTACTAGGTTTGTGTTTTCAAGAATTTTTTTCTTCCAATGGCTTCTTTGTGTTCTGTGTTGCCTGGTCTCCTCCAGTGCAGGTGAGGTAAGACCCTGGTTTCAAGATCCATCAGGATAAAGCTAGAAATTATACAAGGGGAATAGATGAATGGCACATATCAGTGCATGACACCTCTGCTCAGCCAAGGCAGAAGGAGGGTGTTAGGACCATTGTGAATGGTGATCTTCATGAGAATGAATAAATAGATGTGTTTTTTTGGTTTTTGGTTTTTGTTTTTGGCTTTGGTTTTGGTTTTGGTTTGTTTTGTTGGTGTTTTGGAGACAGGGTTTCTCTGTTGTAACTTTGGATGTCCTGGAACTCCCTCTGTAGACCAGGCTGGCCTGGAACTCACAGAGATCCATGTGCCTCTGCCTCCCGAGTGCTGGGATTAAAGGCGTGCATCACCACTGTCTGGCTGGTTGTTTTTGTGCCTTCCTCTCCAGTTCTGACTGGGCTGGAACATGCTATGTAGACCACCTGGCCTCAAACTTCCAGAGATCCATTTATCCCCATCTCCTGAGTGCTGCTATTGAAGTTACCCTCCATCACACCCTACTGGATTATTATGTCATATACACATACATATATACACATACATACATATACATATATATGTATATATACAAACATATCCATATATACATGTATGTATGTGTATATTTATATATGTCCTTTAAAATCAAGTTGTTATGCACATTACCCTCTCCCTGGCAACTATAATTAACAAGGGAACCACATGGTTCAGAGCTTTAGTAACTGACGTCCTATCAACCCACAATTCTTTCCTTGTTATTATGCAGCCACCATTTCTAGTTACTGAAAAATGGTAAGCTCTGTTCATTGATAAAATGTATACCATTCTGATCTCAAGAATATACCCTATAAGTCACCTTGATTAGAGGCATTGAGAATGACCTGTTTGACTTTTATTAATGAGATTAATCAGTTTTTAAGCAAGATCACAGAGTTTAGAGCTTTATCCCATGCATTCAGACAATATGATTCTAGTACCCAATCTGGGCATTAAAGATATGATGTTAAACAAATACACAGTATTTTGCCCTTGAAGGATTCTCTAGTTCATAGGAAAGGCAAATGTGGAGGAGAAAATTCCATTTCATCTGAAACTGGCTATAGTCCAACTAAGTATATGCTATAGTAAGCCCTAGAGAATGAGAAGAAGGGATGGTCAGATAGAGAAGATATGTGCTCTGTTAGCAGATTCCTGCAAGCCCAATTTTCTTATTCATATCTTACAATGATCACAGAATAATCTAGGATTGGATTTTTTGCCTAACATATCCTGAGATCCAGGTGAATCTCTTTCTGAAATATATGGAGAGCAAGAAAGAGCACAGAGTGGCCAGAAGTGGCCCTTGGCACTTCCTGTTGTTCTGTATTTCTCAAAGTGAGTCTCACACCTGAAACTGGGTTCATAAAATATTGTATGGAGAGTGGAGCAGGGAGAAGCAACATAGACTAATTGGAAACTGACATTGATTATGACTGGTACATAAAGTAATAAATGAAACCCAATATAAAGCAGAGAGCAGGTAGGGATGACTCCAGCACTAAGAACCTGAACAATTACAACAATGATGAGGCTTTAACTAGTTCACCAATTCCAAGGGTTTAGATCTCCATCTCATCCCCAAATCTCATACACACATATAGAATACTGGGCTGAGGGTCAAGGGAACTTGATCTGAAGAGTCAGGAGAAGATAGTGGAAAAGTAAGACTGGTGTCTCTCTATGTACTAATTGTAAGAGAAAGTTGTAAATGAGGAAGAATCTCTTAGGTGAGAGCCATGTTTTCTGACAAATGTTTTGGATGAACGTTCATGGTGAAAACAGAGTTCATCTGGGAGCAGGGAAAAAACAAGTTTTCAACAGCTTTTCCTGATCATGAAGCTGATGCTCCCTCCTGCCTCTGGCAGCAGCCTGGGCAGGGGAAAGGGAAACCAGAGCATTTTGTTCTATAAACTGAGTTTGTTGGTGGCTTTTTGTGTGCGTGAAGCCCAAGTGAGTCTTGTGTTTGAGGTCTGTGAAGAAGGGTGTATGTTTACCTATAGCAGTGGTGAGAAAAATTGCCAAACCACCAGAATGTTTCAACAGGAGATTCTTTCCCCTGGCCTAGGACCCCCTGATGTTATGGAAGCCTTGGCTTAGAGCCAAAAGGCTGCTTAGTTAAACTGAACAGTTTTTTTTTCTTTTTTCCTGCAAACCTGTCTACAAGCGGTCCAAGTACTGGTGATAGTGATGAGAACTCCATCCCATGAGGGGACCCTTCCTGCAGACAAAGTGACCAATTATTTTTCCAGCAAACCAGACTCTATCTTATAATATGGAAAGTGCTTCCTCAGGGTCAGCACACAGAAACTGTCTTTCAGAACTGGCCAAGATTGTATCTCGTGCTGGTAGCTGAACTTGGTATTATAAGAGTCACCCAGGTGTTACTGCATTTGAAGGCATGAAGGGGTCATTAGAGAGCAGCTGAGCCCTGGCACTATGAGAGGCCAGGAAAGACCACTGGTACAAGTGCAGCCTCAGTAGCAGCTGAAGACTCAGACTGAAGCGGTCATGCAGAGAAGTTGAGGCTTGGCACCATGAAGAGAGTTCAGGAGAGGCTATTGGTGAAAGTGCAACCCAGATGCAGCAGAAGACCCCAGCAGTTCTAAAGATGCCAGCACCATGGGACCACCAAGAACAGCAGCAGCAGTAGAGTGGAGCCTGCCAAAGCCTGGAGGACAAACTGTGTGCTGCAGAGGGCAGAGCCAGAGAAGTGATGCAAGCCCTTTGGAGGAGCCTAGATCATGAGCGAATTCCAGATAATTGGACATTAATAATGTTTTCTGCTGTCCAAAGAGAGTGTGAAAAGCCTGAGAGATATTTGGTATCATTTGGTCCTGTGCATTAGACGCCTCATAATTGTTCCTCTTTGAAATGGTTTTTCTGGTGTAGTGTTAAATTGTGTTGTAGAGATAAAGCAATTTTTTTGGATTGGCTTATACAGAAAAGTGGAATTGTTGTAGAAGCTTATTTTTAGTTATGTCTAGAATGGTTTTGTGCACTGTTGGGTGAGGGGCTGCCTAGGTTTTGTTTTGTGTTGTTTGCAGGTGTTGGATTTCTGTGGGAGATGTTTGATTGCTAATGATCTGCATGTGCTATGAGTAGAACACCTGAAGACTTCTGAATCGATAAAACCATTACCTGAGCTCAGACACTCGGGGTTCCACTGTCAAGTATGGCCTTGGCAATGACTGTGGTTCCCTCTGCTGAGATCTGGCAGGGTTTTGCAGATAATGTCTTCATGTCTCCTTGCTGAGTGACACGGTAGGTGTATGACTACAACTAGTCTTAATGTATAGCCTCTTTAAGTAAAAACAGCCAGCTAGAGAAGCGGGCCCACATTTATTGGCAAATATAATCATCCCTTGGAAAAGAGAAAAAAAAAGGAATGAAAGGAAGAGATGGAAAGAAACATTAAGAGAATATGTAATAATCTGTATTAAAACCTCAATCTTTTAGTACTGCACACCAAACTGTAACTCATTTTATTACTCTTATCATTACATTATTTTTATCTGTCCACTTGTATTTACTTTTTCAATGGTAAAACTAATATTGCAAGATTAGCTGCCTGCCGCAGATTCACAGCCTCTCATCTTAAGGTCACACCAATCATTGGTTATGCTTAGTCACATACTAGACTCTGGCTAGTCCGTAATGGGCACCGCCTGGATTCCCACCCAGCAGGACCAATCAAGATGACCAGTAGAGAGCAGCGTTGAATTCATTCACAACTAGCAAGAACAAAAAGTGACCTACTTTAAGTTGTAAAGTGGGGCTCCCGAGCTTCCATTTCTGGATGAGGAGTACTGAGCCTGCCAATGGGCTTTGTTTGATCTAGACATCAGGCATTCATTTGCTGATTTGATGGGACTGGGCAAACACACACACACTGCACAGTCTATATCCCTGCCTGGTGCTGGGCTTTGGCAATACCAAAGGGAGGGGCAAACAGAACCTATACTGGTTTTTACGTTCCTGGTATTCATTAATTTAATTTCAAACTCCATTCAGATCTGTCTTTGTTTCAGACTGTATTTCCTGGTTTTCATTGTCAAGTTGAGGGAAGGAAGGTTACAAAGATAGAAGTATAAGAGTTAAATTGCTATCCAGAACAAGCCAGGCAGAGTGCAAAGGAACAGGCTGGTCAGAAGGACCCAACACCAGGCCACAGTGGTCAGAAGATACAGCATCAGATAGAGATGCAAATATGGTTAATAGTAACTAATGGGTCCGGAGGCAAACTCAGTTCAAACCATTCGTGAGCAGCAAAGCCACATGAGATGATCTACAGAAGTGTTGTGCTTCCTGGTTTTCACAGTTCTCCCTATCTCAGACTTGTACCCTGAATCAGGATGCGGGCTGCAGTGTGAGAAGAAACACCATAGCTCTATCATGCATTTACTGTGGGCTTTAGGGAAACAGTCTGCTGGTACTCAAATGGGAATAGAAATGTTGAACTGGCAGGCCTTGCTCAACAAGTGATGGCTGGCATGGCCATGTGGAAGACATTAGTCCTGCCCAACCATCCTTGGTTGTCCACAAGTCTCTATAGTCCTCTCAGTGAGCTATAGGAACAGAATTTCTGCTTTACTACAAATTCTGCTATCCTTTTTCTCTCTGGAGAAGCCTGTCCTCCTTTGATCCGAGATTGACAATTGAGGCTATTCTGAGAAGGACTAATTACAGAACATATCCAGTGAGTGCCCCTCTCTCGCCCACACACAGTTACTGGAGCTGCAATGTGACAAGCCAGCATTGCCAAGTGGTCCAAACCTATGGCACCTGTGGGCAGTGGTTGCCCATAGCAACAGCAAAGGGGAGGAGCTGTGAGGATGGAAGTCACAGTGTCTGTCTGGTTTTGCTCATGATTTCTTTCTCTCTCTCTCTCTCTCTCTCTTTCTCTCTCTCTCTCTGTGTGTGTGTGTGTGTGTGTGTGTATGTGTGTGTGTGTACATGTGTGTGCATGTGTAGAAAAGCATGTGATTAGAAATGAGGGAGTCAGAAGAAGGTGATGGGGAGAAGTAATACTATGTCTGCGTGAATTAATTTTAACATATAACTTCTTAAAAGAAAAATGTTCGGCTAAGGAAGCTGCATCTCATTTACTGGTGAATGTAGTCATTGTTTAGTATTCATGGGAGATGGGCTCCAGGAATTCCCAGAGTTATCAAAAAAGCAGTGTAAATTTGAGCCATCTAGAAAATGAATGGTGTCTTTGCATGGAATATCAAAGCATCTCTTTGTATGCTCCCTGTGAAACCTAATGCAGTGTAAGTACTCTTTAAAGTAAGTGTTACACTATGTTGTTTAAGAAATTATGACAAGGAAATAAAACCTGTATATGCTCTGTAGGGATGCTGCTTTTTTAGTCTGTGACTGATTGAATCCATGGACACCGAGAGCTGACAGCATGCATGTAGATATTAGAGACCTTCACCACATCTCCCCCTATGCCACACTAACCCCTTCTTGAGAAGGACCTCCTGGATGTCTCCATCATTTTAGGAAGGTGAATTCTGGAATCCAACAGAAAATTACCTCCACCATAAGTAGCTAGAAATACTTATAATAAATGAGCACCGGGATGATAGGAATGGGAGCACAGAAGACTAGTGATTTGCCATCTCTGCATCATAAGAGCAGAGGCTGTTCACTGGTTCAGTCTTCTGCAGAACTCCCTTGAGCACAACCTTGGAAATATCAGCAGCCTCTTAGAATCCCAGGTCTCCACAAATTTGCTCATCAGATGGGGATAACTTCTATCTTTTGGGTTACTTAAAAGATTTACTGCAGTTTAGAAAGTCCCTGGCCCAATGCCTGCGACATGTAAATCCCATGCCTGGAAAGGAACACTCTCGGATGTGTGGTAGGAAGAATGAGCCAACGATGGAGGATGAGAACATGTGCAGCAGGTCTTACCAGCCTGTCCACACGCTGCGCTGTCCCTGCTAACGCCTTCCAGGCTTTGCCACTGTCTGTCTGCAGAAAGATGCAACTCAATCCTATGGTCTTTGGAGACATTCTTCTGATTTGTAAAGTGGAGCAAACCATGCCTCTGCCTGCAGGCTAGAATTCATGAGGACTGGATGGATTTTCTGCTGGGCAGGGTTCACTGTGCAATACCCTTCCTCCAACATCCTGGGAGTAAATCTCAGCCCTGAGAACCCAAGTGTACCATAATGAACAAGAGTGTATTGGGGTTGGGGGACTGCAGAATGTGTAGGTGCATGTACATTTGAGCATATGGTATGAAGTCAAACAACAACCTCAGTAGTGTTTCTTCAGGCACCTGTCTACCTTGTGTTTTGCTTAAATACTTTTATTAATTTTTTTGAGAATGTCATCCATTGTATTTGATTATACTCACCCTTCCTTCCCACAACCCTTCTCAGGCCCGTCCACTTCACATTCACCTCATGTGCTTGCGAGTGGAATCCTCCTGCCAAGTGTGTGTCCCAGCCTCGGGTCTCCTACCTGGAGTCTAGGGGCTGCCTACGGCTGGCTCCAGGCTGAGGATCCATTGTGGGGACACAGCGTGGCAGGGCGGCTGTGGGTCTATGGCATCCTGACCTTGTCTTTGATGGACCACCTTGAGTCGTCATAGGAACGCGCACAAAAGAACCCACAGGACACGCGTCAGGGGGCATCTCAATTTTAATGCAGGGTATAGGGTACATATATAGGAGCACGAGCAGGGGAGGAGTCGGTGACTCTGAGAGTGCCCATTGGTTAGGACATCCTCTGTTGGGAGTGGCCTCGCCTGTGTGTGGGGTTTGAGTCTGTGTTTTCCAGCCTGCAGGGCAGACAAAGCATAGTGAAGGTTCATATCTGATAATTTAATTGTGTTCCAGCCAGGGCCAAAAAGTGAGGAGCACCCAAACTCCTACCGCTCTCAGGATGAGATAATCCGGGGTTCAAGGCCAGTTTCAACTCACTATAAGCCTTGGATATCACCACAACCTCATTACTCTCCCAACTTTGAGTCTTTTTCTTCTTCTTCCTCCTCCTCCTCTTCTTCCTCTTCTTCCTCCTCCTCATCGTCCTCATCCTCTTTGACCCCTTTCTCCTCTTTGTCCTCTTTTTCCTCTTTCTCCTTCTTTAAAACCCATTGAGTCCAATTTGTTTTTCTAAACTACTCTTGGAAGTGGAGTTTGCTCTGTGGTGTGCTCCACCAACTAGCAGTCACATCATTGAAGAAAACTGACTCTTCCTCTCCCAGCAGCTAGTGATGTGACTTATGTGCCCACACCCCTCTTCCATGCTGGGGTTTTTGTCTGCCTTGACCTTGTACAAGTCTTGTGTATGCTATCAGAATCCCTATGAGTTCATTTGTGCAGATGCCCTGTTGCATCCAGGAAACAGTATTTCCTGGAAATTATCTATCATCTCTAGCACTTGCAATATTCCCATCTGTGAAGAACTTTAAGCTTTGCAAGGAGGTGTGTAATATGTAATGTGCCATTTAGGGTTGAACCCTTTGTTTCTTGTTGTCTGCACTTTGAACAGTTCAGGCCTCTGTGCCAATTACCATCCACTACAAGAAGCAGCTTCTCTTAAAAGGGCTGAGAGATGCTCCGACCTATGGATATAATGATAAGACTAGGAGTCACTTTAACACTCTGTCCATTTAGCATAATAATAATATTAGGTTCTCCCCTAGGGCCTCTGACCTATCTAGCCACAGGTTCTTCACCTCATTAACCATGAACCTGACCATGGGGACACAGCTTCCTGCTGCTCTTGGAACTTAATCAGCAGCTAAGAACTCAGAGTCAGTTCCTTAGCTCAGGCCTAGAGTTGTCCTCTAACTTTCAACCAGCCTGCAGTCTCTGACATCCCCTGTTGGCCCTCTGTTCTAAAGACTGATCTAATTCAAGGTCCTCAAAACAGACTTGTTATTGAGATTGTGAACATTTGTGCATGCTTTGATGAAGATTTATATAATGTAATATAATATAATACAATACAATATAATAGGAGAGGAGAGGAGGTGTATTTCTGGAAAGGTTTCGGGGAGCAAGAGTTAGAGTGATGATCTTTACCAGAACAATTTAAGATATATATATATATATATATATATATATATATATATATATATACACACACACACACACACACACACATATACATTATGTATTTACACATGTGTATACATATGTATATATATAAATGTATTTATACATATGTATACATGTATGCATATGTATATATAAATACATATATGTATATGTATGTATGTACATATACATATACATAGCCTCCCAATAAAGAGATGGTTGCGATGAAGAACATCAGAAAGGGTTTTCATCTTCAGAAAAGGATCATGTTGCCTTTGCTTGAGCAAATATCTGTTCAATCATATCTATTAAGCTATCATCATCATTAGTCTTTAATTGAAACGTGCTTTATTGAAAATACTCTAGGAGACAAACACTTACATGCCTTCATGGAAAATGGAAAACAAAGCAGGAGTGAGCATGTCAGATTGAGCTGTGCATGGGATCAAAGCAAAGTTGTTAAACTCTTCCACCCCATTTGTTCGCTAGCTAAGTAGGAATAATACCAAGGTCTATATTTTGTGGTTCTATCAAGGGTTCAGGTGTTGGCTTAGTCAGTGTGTGGTGTGGAATGGTGTGTGATGGAGAACAGTGATGTTTCCTGCGATACTGAACAGCCATGTGAACCATCTACACGTTCCAGTACAACTGCAGTGACGTGTAAGATATGGGGAAGGTCCTTTGTTCCAATAATGCTGGTGGAATTCCACAGCTTCTTATATAGAGAGCAATCGATTATGCTGTCTCCCAAAGCAGCAGAATTTTCTCAAAGAGCTTCCGCCTCAATTGATTTCATAGTTCTGCCTTGCCATATAATCCCCTTGGCTATGACAGCACGCATGCTCTCATGTAGACATTCAATACTGAGATCAAATGAAACTGGACCATTTGTATCCAAAGTTGAATATGCACTGTTTAGTGAGGTTAAAAAGAATGGAGGCCCCAGGAATGAAGCCACAGTCAGTATGATCTATAGCGTCTAATAGCCCAGGAAGGTGAGACGTATCCTTTGAAAGGGAACATTAGACAATGTTTTCTTTGTTCATTTGATCATTCACAGGAGCACATCCTCATGTAAACAAAGACAAAGACATGAGTGCTCATTACTTATTATTTATGTCTTGCAAACACTGGAGCATATGGTTAAAATTTCAATTTCGTTTTTCTGAGTTTTTCTTACTGAACAACATTCTTAGAGCTGTTACAGTTCTTTCTGGGTAGGGGAAAAATACAGTGTTGCAAGTGCCTAAGGGGAAAGAGCCATTCCATTCTCCTGATGGGTTTAGGATGCAGGCAAACAGATGTTAGGCTGCACTTGTAGTAGATCTGTGTTTTAAGCAGACCGGCATGTTTTATTTCTATTGGACCACTGGTCAGCATTTCATATGCATTCTCTCTATCCGTTCCTCTTCCCCTCCCTTCCTTCTTCCCCACCCTTCTCCCTCCCTTTTTGTCTTTAATTTCTCAGCATCTCACTTAGGCTTAACATATAATGGCATTCTGAAAAGACACACTTTTCTTGTGTTAAAAGTTTAAGCATAAACCAGACATGTTGGGATGTGGCTTTAATCCTATCACTCAGAGGCAGAGCAGGCAGATCCCTGTGAGTTCTAGGCCAACAAAAGTGGCACGATTAGACCTAGTCTCAAACATACACGCACACACACATGCTATGAATGACATTGTGCTTGGAATTGCTTTCTGCCCCATCCGTTACTTTTTCTGAGTATCGGCAGTAACAAAGAAAGAAAGATTGATTTCAGTTCACGGATTCAGAGGGTTCAGGGAAGCCATGATGGAGCACCTCAGTTCACATCATGTTGATCCAAGAAGCAGAGAAAGAGAATGCTCTCTGTACTCCTTATCTTCACTAGAAATACAACTAAGTGTAGTCAATAATAACCATACTGAAGTCTACATGCTATACTCTCTTGAAATTCCTTCCACCAAGTTCACTTATAACCATAACCTTCTATGAAGTCTGGGAACAGTGATCAAATGCAGGCAAACTCCTTGTCAGAATATGCCCTGCATTTCCTTTGTGCCAATGCCCGGTAGTCCTTAGTCACACTTGAAACCTTGTAAGAGTTAGGGGTCTCATATCTGTACTGTCTGGCCCACCAGAATATAAACTACACACCTGGGCAGTGCCTTCCCTATCATGATAGACTGGGTCCTCTGAAACTAAAACCAAGGCAAATGCTCCTTTCTCAAAGTTGTCTATCAGGTATTTTTGTCACTGGAATAAAAATTAACTAACATATGCGCCCTCTAAGAAGTCACAGTTTAGAAGGCAGAACAAAAAACTAAAAATAAAAAGTTTTCTGGTGTTTGGCAAAAGCATCCAGGACTCCCAGTTCAATATCAATCTCATCCCAGATCCTACGTTGCTCAGGAGCTCCAGTTTATGCTTCTCATAAACAAAGTATTCATACATACTGACTGGGACCATTGGGGAGTGAGTCGTGTATCGGATGTAGAATCGGTTTTCTCTCTTTACCTTCACAACAAGCTAACACGGAGACGTTCAAGACTGTCTCATAATACAAGTGAGGCGAGACTGGGCTCAGAGGGGTCCAGTCAGTGAGGAAGAGGGAGTCACAGAGCTGCTGAGCTTAGCTTCTGCACCTTCACTCTCTCCTCCCCTCATGTTTTCACCCTTTCCCTTTTGGCTTCTGGGCTGCTTCCTTCCATCCTTAGCTTTCAACTCAGAAACCACTTGTCAGAGACACTTCTTTAATTCTCCCAGCCAACACAGCTCTGACCTTCTCTCTACAATGTTGTTTTGCTACAACTTAGAACACAATAGCACCTTCCTCGTATCTAGGCTTGTCTCCCTCCCTAGAATCAAAGCCCCGCGTGGATAAGGACACTGTGTTATCACTGCCTTTTCCCTGGCACCCCAACAGAGCAGCACATACGAAAAGGGTGTGGACATGCTTACAAACTCATTGCCTCTTGCTTCTAGTCTAGGCAGCTTCTTTTGAGAATTTAGTAGTCTTGAATGACAACTAAAGTTGAAATTAAAGTCTTGCTCAGACTCTCAGATCTTCTAAAGAGGAAAATTACTTCTTTGCTCAGGAACTCATCCCATTGTTTAGCCACACTGCCAGGAAATTCTTCTGCAGATCTGTCCTAAATTTGTCCAGCTGTGGCTGAAACCAACTTTATCCTGGGTGGTCCTCAGAGGGGACAGCTGTAGAAAGAACTCTTTGTGTCAAATGACACAACATCCCACCCAGACCATGAGACAGAAGGTTTAATGCAAGCCTCTCGCCTCACGGATTTCACAGCCAGAGAGGTGGCCAGACTTCAGTGTAGACAAAGCCCCAGAGGAGCCAGCAGATCTGACTTTAATTCTACTTCTCTTCTGCTAGGTGAACCGAACAAAGCCATTCAACCTCCAGAAATAGCACATGCCCACCACTGACATGAAAGGATACCTGGGAGCCCTTGCTTGTTTGAGTGTTTAAATTACAAAACTGTCACTCTCAAGTTCAGGACAAAACAAAACAAAACAAAAACAATCAAACAAACAAACAAAAAACCCAGCCCAAGCTCACAGAGTCAGCTTCCAGAAGAGTTTTATGTGTCCCATTCATCAAAGTTATCTCATTATCTTTATAATTTCCCCGTATCCCTTGCCCAGTTTTACAGCCCCTTCTGATCAGCTCAACGCAATAAAAGGAAATTGCTTGTCAAATAGAGAGAGGCTCCAAAGTCAGAGCATGTCTTATACCACCTGATAAACCCGGGAGAAATCTTTAGGCCTTGGGGCTACTGGCTGACTCACCTTAGGCTTGGAGTCTCTTTCCAGATCCATAACACCTCGCCTGAATTCGGTTCCAGTCATCTCATCATCCCTGTCACTTCATCAAAATTGGCAGGGCAGCAACTGGCAAGGCAGAGAAGCAGAAACAGCCCAGACTTCAGAGAAGCTGAAGCTTCTGCTGTGGCTACATGTGGTTATTACCTGAAGCAAAGTTAATCCAACTGTGATTCGTGCTTCAGGATTCCTCCTCAAATAAATTTGTTTCCCAGATTTTTCCTACAATCATCCAGGCACAGAAAAAGTCCTTAGTGCCAGAAGCCGCCTCTGACTGTTGTGTAAATTGTGAATACGGAATTTCATTCTTGTTGATTTTATAACAACACAAAGCTTGCTCCCAAAGCTGTTGCCCAGTAAGTATCAATTCTACAGCTTCATATTCAAATCAGTAGATCAGGGGTTTTCAACCTGTGGGTCCTGATCCCTTTGGGGGTCAAATGACTCTTTCACAAGAGTTATATTTACATTATGGTTCATAACAATAGCAAATTGCAGTTATGAAGTAGCAACAAAAATAATTTTATGGTTTGGAGTCACCACAACATGTGGAATTGTATTTAAGGGTCACAGCATTAGGAAGTTGAGAACCACTGCAATAGATGAATACAACCCAGAGAATGTCAAAGCCTAAGGGCAGTTTATTTCACTTTCATTTGGAATCATGGGATTCTGGATCCAGGGGTGTATTTTGATTTTCTAGAAGAACAGACTGGATAGAATGTATACACAAAGAGAGACATATACACATAGATACACACACAGACATACATACACAGACACACACAGAGACACTCACACACAGATGTACACACACAGGCACACACAGATACACACACACACACACACAAGGACACACAGAGAAACACATACACAAAGAGAGATTTCCAGAATGGCTTCTAACCAATAGGTCCAACAATGGCTGTCTGAATGCTGACGAGGCCGAAACCAGTAGAGTTCTCAGGCCTTGAAACTTTTGGCTCAACAATCTCAATTTGACGTTGAAGTCCTAGGAAATGCTTAGTACACACTGGAAGCCAAGGAAGCTGAACTCCGATGGCAGAGAAGAATGGAAGCAGAGGAGAGCAACTCACTGAGCAGTGTAGAGTGAGGAAGGAGCGAGCTTCAGTTTTTGTCAGACCACTTCACACCTGGGCTGCCTGTCAGAAGATGCTGCCCGTGCTGGGAGAGGGTCATCTCCCTCAGCTAACCTTGAGTTGCCCTTGTGGCACCACCCAGAGCAGATGTCTTAGCTCTGCCATCATTTTGTCTTCTCTGACTCCAGAAAATCATGGCTAGGATCCTAGTTCCCTTTCTGGTGCTGCGATAAACACTATAGAGCAACTTGGGGAGGAAAGGGTTTATATCGACTTACAGGTTACGTTCCATCACAGAGGAAAGTGAAGGTAGAGACTCAAGACAGGAGCTTGGAAGCAGAAACTGAAGCAGAGGCCATGGAGGCATGCTCCTTATTTGCTTGCTCCCCTAGCTTGCCCAGCTACCTTTCTTATATATCCCAGGACCACTTGTCCAGGGATGACATTGACCTCAGTGGGTTGGGCCTTCCTATATCAGTTAGCAATCAAGAAATGTTCTCAGAGTCGTGCCCACAGACTTATCTGATGATGCCAATTCCTCAATTATGCTGACTTTAGATCAGACAGTGTTGGCTTCCTCTCTGAACACCTGCAAAGGTGACTTTGTTAGTTGATCTAACACTAGTTCTGTATTGTCAGTTACAAAAAGAAGATATTAATATATGCCTTGCTGAACTCATTTGACTGACATGTGAGATGAAATCTGAAAATGTGTTTGGTAAACTATGAAATTTCATCCAAATGAAATAGATACAACACCAATAGAAAAAAGTCATTTGCTTTTAACATAGTGAAGTTTGAAGCTCCTTGGGTTTTTTGCCTTTCACAAAAATTTTAATTGGAATTAACATACTAAGAAAAGTTGGTAATGACCCTGAAAGTCAGAGAAATGTCATATGAAAGCTATAATCACTTGCTCTTCATTTAGTGGCAAGCATAAACTGAATTCCTAGTATGTGTTAGACCCAGCCTACAAGACATGGAGAAGAGAGGTGTGAGATTCGGTTCTCGATGAACTCACAGTCTAGTAGGAGATAGAAAAGTATCCATGCGATCAAGTCTATGCTCTGAGTAGTACGCCGGTGCTGAGTGAGTGAGAGTCCATCAAATCAATCCCAGGTTCAAGGAGAAGCAGTTACCCAAAATGTACAGAATGTCAGTGAGGGCAGGGAAGAGCACTTGAACTGGAGGAGGGAAGGGTGTGTACAAAGAATGTGAAGCAAGAGAAGAGTTTGTGGCCTCACAGAAGTACTAGCTCCTGGGCAAATGCAATGTCCAAGATGGGAGTTAAGAAAGACCCAGAACTTGTTTACTCTGAGATGTCACATATTCTGACTTGTGTCACAGAAAGGTCACCTGGAGGTGTCCTCAGTTGCTCACATCCTGGGATTAGCTAGAGGCTGAGCTTTGCACAGCTGGCTGTTCCTTCAGAATCTCTTGGGGAATCCAGACTAAATTCAGATTTCTGAATGCTGCTACTCTAACACTAAATTCCAAGATTTTGCTTCTGTACACATATTCTTGAGGAGATTCATGAAGCTGGACAAACTTTTCTGGGATTGATGGTGGCATCTAACAAGTTATGCCCATGACCTAAACCTCCAAACTTAAGAATGTTGCTTTTGGGGGAGAAAGGATTTTCCTTGTATAATTTTGGTTCTTGGATACTGTGTTGTTGGTGTTGTGTTTTTATTTTTTGTTTTTCAATGTGGGCCTCAGTATACTTGCATGCATCCATAGAAGATGATCAGATATGAGGAAATCGATGAAGACACAGTATGACAAGACCATGAGAGAAATTTAGGATGAAATATCCCTGGCATGCCTAAGTTTCTGACATCTGGCTTCCAGAGTCATGAGAGAATTGATATCTGCTGTTTTAGAACACCTTGTGTGTAGTCATTTAAGGCAATCTTGAGACTAGCCAGCAGCAAGTGAGCTTGTTATTACTATTGCTGGAGGTAGCCATATGCACAACCTTAAGTGCAGACAAATATATTGCCCTCTCTCTGGAGTCTGTTTGCATTAGTTCCTTGGAGCAAACTCCAATTCACTAGTTTGCTTCCGAAGTGCAGGCCTCCAGAGTGCAATGGTGTCAGAGACTAGCCTCACTCCTGTAGCTCTCTTAGTCTTCTTTTATGTTACACATGTCAGAGGACATATCGCTGAGATGCAGTGGCTTTCTTACTAGACACCAGGGACTGTGTCCATATCATCAAGCTGGGAGGAGTTCCCTTAATAGGTTGAGTGTGCATATGTCTGAGAGTATGTGTTTTGCATATGTCTTTGTATAGGTGTATGTGTACCTCTGTTCAGCTCCTCTGTTACATATGTGTTTGTGTGTCTGGATACATGCTAACTATGCTCAGCTCCTTCTCTATTGTATGTTTGTTTGTGTGGATGTACGCATATCTGTGTTCAGATCCTTTTCTATTCAGTATGTATTAGAGACATGCATGTTTGTCTGTGTTCAGCAACTTCCAGGAGCCATTTATTTGAAAAGCATTTTTAATGATACTAAAGAAATGTCCAGAACATGGACCCCTTGTCCTGTTGAGGACACAAAAAGCAAAGCAAATAAAATATCTGCACTGAAAAATGTTCATACCCAGTGGACAGTGTCACAGCTTGTGAAAGTGAAAGAAAATGAGTTTGAATACAGACAGCTGTAATTAAAATGTAGTCTCTGGCTTCCACTAACTTAGTTGTAAGACTAGCAAGCTTCCTGAATGTTTTATGTGTAAAATGGAGAATTTTATGGCTCTTGAATCATAATTTCTCACATCAATGAACACAGGACCTTTGGAGCTATGCATCTCATCCTAGCACTCCTAAATACGGAGCTATGGCTGTGCTTGGCAGAAGTAAATAAATAGTCAACAGATAAGAAAACAAACAAACAAGAATTCAGCCTTCTTTGATGTCAGGAGAAGTTTTGAGAAGCCGTCAAAACTGGGTGGAGTACAAGGTTCAAGCAAGGCGTAGAATCTGGCAGGAAAACTATGCAGAAGCCCTGGCTTCCGTGTTACCCATGACCTCACAGGCAATGAAAATATATGCTTGGTTTTATAATTGATGCTAATTGAGAATTAACGTTTTCTTCCTTGGCTATTTAAGACTCCTCAAATTGTCAGCTCATCTTCCCAGAATTGTAATGAGCAGAGACAATCATTTGAGGAAGCAAGGTATTACCCCTCATCTAGAGAGATCATTTCAACTAAGAAGCTTTTCTAAAATCTGATTTTTATCTTGCTTGGGTCTAAAGCAATTTTTTAAATGAATAAATCAAACGTATTTATTTAAGAGCATTTTTATATAATGCTCTTGTATATAGTTCCTAAGTACATCCAACATTTTTTAACATTTTACTTAGGAATATAGTACCGCACCTCTGAACGGCAGCAGTCCATCATCACACATGTTCAATGGGGCTTTAGGGATCAGTCTTAGCTGCTCATTCATCATGAAGCGTCAGATCTGCCTGTCTCGGTCAGGAAACCCCTCTGTAGCTGCTCTTTTTGTCCCCTCATTAAATGTAAAAAGTTACTCAAGTGATGCTTTCATGCACCATATCTTGTCTAATATCTTGTCTAATACCTAACATCTTGTCTAATCTTTCCCCTCAGAATGGTCTTCGAAGGGAATATTATGCTCAGTTTGTAGATATTATGTCATTTATCCAAGTACCCAAAACTAAGTAATGGCAGATTGAAGCTGTTTCAGACTCACACTCTGGCCTTCTTTTTAAACCAATTTTCCCTGTTTCCATTCATTTACTCCTTCCCCGATGAACGCACACTGGGTCTTCTTTGTGGATACCATGGCAGCTTCTGAATCCTAACACCTGCTGTCTACTTGCTTCTCTCACCCATCTTCCTCCTTGTTTGATCCCTTGAGATCAAACCTTCAGATTCGTGAACTGGCATGTTGAAGGATCACAGTATGCCTCTTTCAACAGCATCTCCTGGTTTCCATAGGAGACTACATGATCCTTGTCCCTTTTTTAAGTATGTACCCCTACCTTATCGGTGCTCCTCATAGTGGTTCAATGCACAGACTCACAGAGAATCATTCAAAATTGTGCGTACCAATTTAGAGCTAAGAAAAACAGTTCCTGCCTCATTTAAGAGTAGGTGATCCCTAACCGAGTTCAAGAGGACCACAGGAATATTGGCTTCAAGGCCACAGCAGCCCTGTTTCTGATCCTGCCAATGGCATCCTTACACCTACTGTCCCCACAGAAAATTCAAAAGATGCACTAACTAACACTGAAAAAGACTCATCCAATGTGAAAATTACTCCAAACCTAGAACCCACAGACATCTGAGTCTTTCTCCCCGTGAGCTCAATTCACTGAGCTGAAGATTCTGCAGTGTACCGTTTCATTAGAAGGGCTCCAGCATTTCAATAAGTCTCAACAGTGTGCTCTTCTGAGAAACCAAATGCTCCTGTCATGGTGCTCCACATTTTAAAGATGAGGCAAGCAAGGGCAAATATTCCATAATTCATGGTGTGCTCTCTTCCAGAAAACTTTTCTATTAAGAATTTGATTAATAGTCTAGTCTACACACAAGATGGCTTTAGAGACGTGGGAAAATGCTTCTCAAGAGAAAGCAAAGATTTTCCCCAGGTCTTTTCATTGTCTGAGATAGGTTGGTCTAGAGATCAGAATGATGAACAATGATAATGCTTGCTTCTAACAGGGAATATTTCTCAAGGAGCCTGAAAGGGATGATCATTATGTCTCTTCAGCTAGTTACTTCCTTAAGTGGAAGAGACAGCATGGTGCATATAGAAAGCAAATTGGGACATCCTGCAATTAACACCAGCTCTGCCTTGAACAGACTGTGTGCTCCACAAGGGCTGAGCTCTAGCCTCTAGTTTTACAGCTAGGGAGATGAATGCAGGCAAAATGTGCACCTTTCCTGCTCACAGCAAGTACACAATAAATGGCAGCTGTGTTTAGACCCTGCAGAAGCCAAGTTCTCCAAGTAGAAACTCAATTGTAAAGAAGACAATGGGATCTTTCCCTAAATGCCTGGTTGGGAGAACGCTAACATTTGTTGAGCCCTGTTGGTCTGGCAATCACTAAGTTCACAGGGCACTCATACTCATAAGCTCTGTAGTAAGTTGAATGAGGCCACTGGAAAGCCATGTCACATCCAATTCTAATCCCTTACTTGAAAAAAGATGAGTTTGAAAGTATAATTAAATTAGGGGTCTCCATCATCTTGGGCTATCTAGGTGTATCCTACATACAAAAAAGATATCTCTAATTGATAAACAGATTGGTGAAATGAACAGACAGTTCTTAAAAAATGAAGCACAAATGGCCAATTAATATATGCTAAGATATATTAAATTCCCTATCTATCTAGAGAATTATAAATCAAAACTACATAGAGATTCCATCTTACCTCAGTTAGAATGGGAGTCATTAAAAAGATAACAGTAGGTGGCAGATGGGAGCCCTCACTCACACACTGCTGCTGGGAATGTAAACTGGTCCAAACACTATGGAAGTCAATATGGAGGTTCCTAGGCAAACAAAAAACAAATCCATAGACCCAGCTTTACCACTCCTGAGACCCAAAGGACTCGAAGTCAACCTATCACAGAGATATTTGCGCGGCATTGTGATTGCAGCAGGAGACACAGTAGCCACAGTAGTCACGGAACCAACTTATGTGCCCAAGAACAGAGGAACAGAAAAGGAAAATGTGGTGTGTGTATACTGAATGAAACTTTCCCTGTCATAAATAAGAATGAAGGTATGCTGTTTCAGAAAAATGGGTGCAACTGTAGAGAATTATACGTAAATTAAGCCAGTCTCAGAAAGACAAATGTTGTCTGTTTTCTCTCAATGTAGTTCCTAGATTTTATATTGCTTCATAAAATCATGTATATACAGATGACAGAAGTAAACCCACCCGGGACTACCAGAGGATCGATGGGTGGGGGAGCAGGGGAGAAAAAGGGAAGGGGGAGGGCGTTAGGAGAAAATGTTCATCTTACAATATACACATGTATGACAGCTTCCTACAATATACATTCTTGTAAATATCCTTACACCCACCTCCACTTTTTTAGGGAAGGGCATGTCAGAGCCTTCTAGCCTTATAGTAAGAGACATTAGATCCAATGGCGAACTCAGATCCTTCTTGAGACAAAATCCCTGTTTCAGGGCCTGCTGATGACTTGTGGGCATAAAATGGTAAACTAGTGTGATATCTTTTCTGCCTCCATGAACGAGGGAAGTGACTCACCAGCTTGCAGACAGTACCTCTCCTAGAATAAGTAGAGACCAAAGACCATCATTTGTCTTGAAAAGTACATTTATCTTCTTATTTTTCTAGCACTTAAACATAAATGGCATGCTTTAGAAACACAGAAAATAAGAAAACAAATGAAAGATCCCATTAATCCATCAATGTGGAAGCCAAGGCTCAGCTTTCCCAGAACCTAGTGACAGGAAGTTCAATTCTAGGAGCCTTGGAGTGACTGCAATGTCTGACTGCATCACTACATTTCATAACCTTTCTTTTGTAAAGGTAAATGATGAGAAATGCATCTTGTGTAAGAACTTGAACCATTTAAAATTATAAACTTGTATCACATAAGATGAAGTTAGGGAGTAAGTTCCTAATGAACTTTTTTCTTAGGATAAGGCTTTGGGATATTGCAAAGGAATGTAATAGGACAAGCTGGAGGGTTTCCTAAAATATATATTTGTACTCTGAGGAAGATGCTGGGCCCACTCTGTGATGTCTTTCAGCTTCAGTGCTTCCCTACATTCCAGGCAGACGGCCCAGCTCCTTGTGTTTTTGTTCCTTTTGGCATCATTGTTCTGGTTATATAATTGTTCCCTTCACCATGAGACCTCAGAGGTCACTCACTACAGCATTATGACAAGATGAAGGTATCCGATGCCGATCAGACCATTACAGAGAGCAGGTGGGTGCTAATCCTACATGGCTGAGGCACACCTGCTTCCAGACCCAGTGCAAGAGGCTAACTCCAAAGAATCTAAAAGCATAGGAAATGAAACATTATCATAGAGTAGCTCGGAAGAAGCTTTTGGTCCCATGTCCTCCAAGAGACCCACCAAGTGAGAGGTGGTACCTGTATTGTGGCATCCAACATTCTTCTCAGGGGTCCTTCTGTATTTGGGTGTTGGGGCCAGAGGACAAATGAATTTATTGAGTGATTTAGCCTGTCTGTGAATTAGCCCACATTTCTGATCCAGATGGTCAGTGTGTGTCAGAAATGCCTAGGTCCTGAGAGGCCAGAGTAAAACTCTTCTACTCAGAGATGGGAAAAGAAACACCTAAGCTAATGCACATTTCAGAGCATCCACCTTTTCCTGTTTGACCAGATCGTTCAAGACAGATTGAGATGAGCATCAGATATACAAAAAAAAGTATAGGAGGGAAAGGCAATCCAATATATATTGTGACACAGACTCAGACTATCTTCTACCACCAACAAGCATGGCAAACTGCAGACACTTAATAATTAGGCTCATTTCTTCATTGCCTACCAAAATCTAACTTCAAAGGGATTGGGGAAAAGAACCTGGGACCTTACAATCAGCAAGTCAACCTTGCTTCTCTTTATATTCAGTTCCACACCAGCCTCTGCCTTCCTGGCTCAGGCCCTTACCTCATTCCCTTAGCTGGCATTTCTGATTTAACAGAGGCTGCCTGTCTTGAGCCTGTACTTCAGTCTCTAGCAACTTAAATGCCATTAGCTCTGTTTTCTTTATTTTCTGTATTCTGGGATCCCTTGGAGGCTGTTCTTTGTGCACTTAGCCATTAAAGATACTGAGAGGTGGCTGCATGAAGGTGAAGTCACTAGTGACCATTTTGCCCATTCAGAGGGTCATAGGAAAGAATTAGAATAGCAGTCAGGAAATGTACAGTCTGGCCTCTCTGAGTCTTTATATGTGACCTTGGGTGTGACCCTTATGCTGCCTTGGTCTAAACTTTCTTCATCTCTTAAAAGAAGCATTGACATTTGAGTTCTGGCTTCAGTGTTTGAAGAGTTTATGAATCAGGCATCCTGAATTAAGACAGGCTTTTGTCAATTGATGATATCCTCATAAGATCTATCAGGAAAAAAAAAAAATGTGGTCCCCAGAGACTTACCGAGCTGCACAGTGCTCTGTAAACATGAGAAATAACATTGATTTTTCTTAATGTCATGAACCATAGAGTAATTTTCAAAAAAATAAAGAAGGAAAAGAAAAAATAAGTATCCTAGTTCACCAAAAGGCGGTTCTCTTATGATTGTTATTTCTATCCCTTCCCCCCTCCTTTCCCCCATTCTCTCCTCTCCTCTCTTTTCTTTCTTACTCTTTAGTTTTTACTTTTCAACCTCTGAATCGAGCATCTTAGATTAGAAACAAAAGCATTCTGGAAAACTTCTGAAGAGATGCCATTCTGCAAATGCAATTATGAACAAAGAAGAATTGTGTCCAGGTCTCTGGGTTTCATTCAGGGCTCCTTCTCTGAAGGCTCACGTTTCCCCTGGATCACCTTTCATTACTCGTACATCTTCCACACATAAAGGAAGATAGACACTTTTCCTTGCTGATGGTGCCCTGGGTTTCTCACTCTGTATTTCAGTCATCAGTTACCAATCCCTTTTCTTTTTTAATTGACTCCTGTCCAGTGAGTCCTCCAGATTTCTTTTCATCTGCATTGCAGGAAACCCCAATCTCCCCAACTTTTACCTTTGCCTATTTACAGATAGATGCTTTTAATAGACTTCAAGCTTACAAAGCAGGGATCCCCCCCTCCTTGAAATCCATCTGGTTCTTTTTTTTTTTTTTTTTTCTGTACTGGATTCTGTACAAACACACTCGGCCTCCAAACTCGCCCCAGGTCACCCCTCCTTGCCCTTCTTCGCATAGCCAGGGAGAAATGGATTTCCTCTAGTCGCTTCTCATTTAACAGCCCAAGTGTCTTAGTTGTTGGAGAAGCTCTCTTTCAACAGATCTATTTGCAGAGCCCTTGAAAGTGCCCTGTGTATATTAACATCTTCTTTCCCTTACTTTGGAAGTAGCTTTGGAACTTTAAGCATTCCTTATCTGGCTTAAGTAAACAGGTGTATATTCAGTCCACACCCCTCACCAGCACACTCCCTGAACCCAGCACACAAAGAGTGTCCTCAGGAGAGCCTGCAATACTGGTACCCATTTCTTCAATTCAGTCATTCCAAGAATTGTGTGTTAGTGCAAAGAGAATCTTTTACAAATATCCCAATGATAAAGCATGTAACTTGAATTTTTCCATTTATTTTCTACAGTTGTTCTTAATATCTATAAACATGATTATCTTACACATTAACTACATATCCTATGACATTGCTGAAATCAGCTGTTAGTTATGGACAGATTTTAAAGTTAGGTTTCCTTTATTAGCTTCCATAAGGTTTCTTCATAGAAATTATGTTATATATAAATACATAGGATGTTTTTCTTTTCTGGTTTGTTTGCCAAGCATTAGGATTTATACCCACTGACCTGGGAGAATGCATTCAGTCCTTCACCATGAAGTCTGATGTTTGGCTCTTTAGAAGAGTCAGGGTCTGTCTGAGACTCAGTTCATTGATCAGCATATCTGAAGACTGGATTCACTTCATTAGTGATTTGCAAAGGGAATTCTCCAGGAGATGCTTCTGGGTCCGTGGTTTTGGGTGTTTTTCAGTTTGCTTTTCGTTTCTTACATTGGTATTTTGCTAAACAATTAGTATAAAAATGGTCCTACCATTCATCCCAAATGCTTTTAAGTAGCACTTAAAACTACTTAAAGAGATGGTTTGCACAACTTTTCCATCTCTAAGAACCCTAAATCCTAAATCCTAATCCTAAAACGCCTTTGCAGCCTTGCAGTGTGACAGTGGTGCTCTAGTTTGCATACTCTCTGTTGACACTTGACTTTTTTGTTTGCAGTTTTAAAATATATAATCATAATTATATGTTGGTAGGTGGTATTATTTAATTTATACTTAGAAACAGTGAGATCTAGATGTAAGTGACTTCCTCAAAGCCACTCAGGAAGCAAAAAGCAATGTCCAATGTGCAGTGTCAGAAACAGAATCATAGCCATTTGCACCCAGATGTAGTGTACTCACTCTCATGTGTACTGGTTAACTCACAACAGCTAAGGACATTCTTTGTACCAGGCACAAATGCAGAAGGACATGGGAATTCAAGGCACTCAGCTTCACAAAGACAGAAAGTGTCTTTGGAGCCTAACACACTGTCTCCAACCTGTGCTCACTGAGCGGCACACAAATGACTCAGGAACACATCCTGAGACTCTCTGGAGGAAGAAGTGTTAGGACTGAGGTTTCAGAGCTGCATGGATGGAACCTGCCCAGAGACAATGCCAAGAGGATATCATTCCATCTTGTAGAGACCAGACTGTCTTTAAAGCAAAGTCAGATCAATGTCCAAGTGTATTTGAGGAGATCCAAATGTTTTTCAAATTCTTCATCTGCAAAGTGAGGTAGAGACATTTACCTCAAAGGTTATTAAAAGGATCCATGATCATATAAAGAACTAATAGAGATCCTACCTTGTAATAAATGCCCAATGAAAGGTCTCCCTTACTCATTCAACTGCCTTTAAAAAAGTAAAATCAATATCTGTCTTTATAAAACAATGTGATTTATTGGGGAAGATAGTAATAAGTTTAAAATGATGTATGTTGGATTTTATTTTACCGTGTTTGCTGGTTTTGTTCATGAATGCCTCCAACAGAGTTCTCAATTCACAGCCAAGGTCATGTCTATTGCCACCTGGATTTTTCTAAATAATTCCTACCCAAGGAAGCTTGGTCCATAGCCAGGAACAGGTGGATGGGTTTGCTTCTCTCAGACCAACCGTGGCTTAAACAAAAAAAAAAGAATGCTCTTTCAACCATGAGCATTGCCAGTTGGAGGCCAAGAGGAAAATATCTTTATGAAAAGTTGTCAGTTACAGAAGAGCTGGGAAAAGCAAGCTCTTTGTACTTCTATTGTCTATTTGAGTTTCATGTGATCTGTTTCTTCTATGCTATCTAGAACATAGACCACTGACTCAGAGAGGGGATCATAAACACTCTGAAAAACAGCAAGGAAAATCCAAAGATCTTGAAGCAGGATGGGCAACCTGGAAGCCCCTCCTGCCTGTATGTCCATAAATGCATAGACAGTGGCCTCATCTATGCTGATAGATCCCAGCAGCAGGCAGTTGAAGATAATCACCAGACTCTGAATTTTGAGTCTGGTCTGATCTGAGAGAACAAATTCTTAAGTTGTTACACACTACCTATATAAGAGAAGTCTACCCAAATGAGTTTACTAAGTTGGCTCAAAAGGTAAATTTCCCTGAACATTGAACTAGTGTGAGACCATTGCTCTCTTTTTCTTTCCCGTGAGGTCAGATGTTGATTCTGGAGCTCTGTAGGAAGACACAGTTTTGTGGAAACCTTCCCAAATCTTCATGTTCCCAGATAAGAGAAAGCGAGACTATTTGTTATTAAAATTCTTTCTTTTTCAATTCCTGTAAATTTGAGTAAATTACCTCAGAATCAGTGTTGGCTCTTAATTGGAAGACAGGAGAAATTGCAAAGATTTGACAGGAGGAAGCAGATGAAATAGAATTGTTACCAGGAGTTGAGACATTTGACACACAGACGTGCTAGTGACAAGTCAGCATCAGATGGTAGGAAAAGTTAAACAATGAAGCTTAGATAATACTTTTCTGATTGAGTATCCAGATTTGATTTAATTAACATTATTAACCTCTTTTTATCAGCAACTATTATATATTATTAGACTTAAAATTGGGAACTTTATTTTTAAAAATCATTCATATAGCAGCCTATGAAATTATTGCCAAGTTGAGCAAAGGAGCCATTGTCTTTTCATCTCTCCTATTGGAACTCAAGAAAAAAAAAACACTCTCATGATTATTTCTAATATGGTATTATTATTAATCCTTCAAGAATTTCATTCAATGTATTTTAATCTTATTCACCCCCACTCTTCCCTGTAACTTATCCTAACTTATCTTGGATCCATCCCTTGCCTCCCCTTTCCAATTTCATGCCCCCCCACTCTTTCCCTGAATGAGTTCAATTCATACTGCCCATATACTCACAGATACATGACGGTCCCCTGGAGCATGGTCAACTCACCAGGGGCCACACCCTTAATAAGATTGCTTCTCCCTTCCTTCCTCTTGAGTGCCAATCAACTCAGGAGCTATATCCCCAAATGAGGAGTGATTGACAGTTGACTGGCCACTCAAGAAGAGAGCCTTCTCCGGTCATCTATGTTTAAAATTACAATGCATTTGATATTTTGAATTTAACTCATTAATGCTTACCCAAATGGCAGATGCGTCTTTAAGGCAGGCAATTGGGCCTTGAGGAGTTAACCAGGCTCAGTGGTTAGTCTTGAGGAGCTGCCAGGCATACACAGACAGACCATTAGGCAAATATCATTTTGGAAAAAGGTAAAAGGAGGTCTGCAAAGGAGAACATAACCATTCTCCTCCAAGCCTGACAGAGCCACTGGGGAGGAAGTGAGGCAGGATACTTTGGGGCTAGTCCTGAAGGACAAGTAGGCTGAGCCTTTTACAACACAGTGGCACAAGTATAAAGCTACCTCGCTCCCAAGTTGATGACAAACCAGTACTTTACAAACTCCTTTAGCGTGTGTACAAAAACATCGGAGTACACATAAGGTATAAACCTTGATTATAATAGAGTTAGATTGGAATTTCTCAGCACTCATGGCAGGAGATGGGGTAGAGGATCAAGAGCTAGTCTTGCACCAGACCTTGGGAAAGAGAAAAAGAGAACAAAAAGGAGTTTGGAGAACAGATATTAGATATTAATTTTGTTTGTCTAAGAGTATGAGAAGAGATAAGTTCCAGTCTGACCCAGTAGACCTTGAATTCCAGGCTACATATTGAGGGTTTTACCTATTGAACTTTATAACTTTTATTGAACTTATTCTTTGATAATTCCATTCATGTATATAATGCATTCTGATTAGTATAATCCTTCACCCTCTCAAATCTCCCTTGACCTTTATTACCATTCATCCTCCCTATAAGTTCCTTTCCTTTATTCAAAAACTAACATGTTTATTATCACTTAATCAGAACCATATATGTGGCTATGGGTTTAGAATTATCTATCAGAATCTGAGGGGTTGCTCAGTAGGTATACAACTAAAGACAATGACTGCCTCTCCCCCAGAATCCATCAGTACCAAGAGTTTAGCAGGGAGGAGCCTTGTAAGTCCAACCTATGATTGACTGTTGATATGTCCAGTCTTGGGCATGCCTACTGGGGGCAGCCATGGCTCTTGTGAGGTCATGGCACCATAGGTGGTGTCATGCCCAGAAGACAGTATTTCACATCTTTTCCCCGTCATTCAACTTTTATGCTATTTGCACACCCTCCTCTTTCCTGATCATACCTGAGCCTTAGAAGGTGTCATATAGTTATCCCATTTATGGTTGAGCACTCTACTATCGCCTACTCTCAGAACTTTGACTAGCCAAGATTCTTTTCATTTACCACTATTCATCACAAAGAGATGATTTTCATGGCCATCTGTTGAAAAATTTCAAAGCTATATCAGTCCTGTACCAAATAAATGCATGCTAAATGGAAGTTGTCTTTGTGTTTTAATTATCCTACTCTAAGGGGCATATAATATGCCCTTCAAAACTGCTATCTTCTTCCCAGTAGAGAGGCCCCCATTTGTTTTTATTTTCTGTAAATACTATTTATTAGTAATACCCTCTTTCCTTGTGAAAGTGTGCTATGTTGAATAATAAATTATTTAGTCACTCTAATCATACCTTAAATCTAAACCTGACCTCATCTGAACAATATAAACATCTTTTGATGTTGTTTGACTCTGGAGATTAGGGACTTAGTGTCTTCTATGCTGGTCTCTATCTAGTCTTGATCTTGGCCCTGATATCCTCTCTCCTTTGAATTTGATTATTGCATAAGGTGTTGCTCCTTTGATATTAAACTCATTGTTTTTCCAAAGCTTCTATTTGCAGCCAAACTTACTCTGTGGGACCTAAGTCCCTGCTGGGCTTAGTATTAGATGCGTCAACAGGTGGACCAAGCACTTGGAAACCAATTCCACAAAAAGAAATATTTCTAAAAATAATTTGATATGTTTATAGAGTTTTAAAAAGTATTTTCCTAGGCAGCTCTATTGAATTTACTTTTAATTTTGTAGCTTAGTTTTTGTTTTAAATTAGATGTGAATGTTATAACTGTTGCATATACAGAACCCCAAACAAATCTTCACCCTCACTGGCCAGACCATTTTCTCTGCTTTGGGTGAGACCTGAGCTGCCTTTACACCCACTATTTAAGAGATGATAAGATTAGGGATATTGATGAAGACATAAGAAAAATAAGTCCTCTTGGAAAGATTTTGATCTTGAAGCATAATTGAACTTGAACAGGGCCTGACTGGGTCTAAAGGAGGGTGAATGCTTCACGCAAGCAATAGGAAGAAAACTACTTGCAGAGCACATTGGCATTTCTGTGAAAGGTAGTTCAATGCTCTCATTGGCCTTCCCATCTCTACTTCTACATGTTCTATGGAGCTCTGTTCTAAAAGATCTTCACCGGCTTCACCATCCTGGCTATGAGTCAACACTTAATCTTCTCATCTCCTGTTCTGTGGACTCTTAGGGAAGCAGGGTTCTAACATCTTAGAAATGAGGTGCTTCTACTTGTTTGTCTTTTGTTTTGGTTTCAGCTCTTCTGTTGTTTAATGTAAACCATGGGATATGGAGGAAAGGAGGTATCTTTATCTCCATTCATGAGTAATTCTGCAGTCTTCATGTTGGCATTTTGAATCAATAATGATATTTGATCCCAGGACAGTTAACCAGGAGAAGATAGTATTTACCTTCATTGGCCTGTGGTAGTGGGAAGGAAAAAGCATAGTCCACAACCTCCAATATTCAACTCAGTCACTGCACTGCCTGAGATTCTTCCAACTAAATTCACATCAAAATCACTTTCTACTATAGTTCACCATATTTGGTTCACAAACCAAGCCTAGAGAATGATGCCACCCACATTTATCATGTGTCTTCCCTCTTCAGCCCAATCTAGAAACTCTTTGATAGACATGCCCAGAAGTTAGTCTCCCATTCAGTCCTAGATCCGGTTGATTTGGCAGTGAATATTAACCAACGCAAATAGCAGGAATTGTTTGTGTGTGTGTGTGTGTGTGTGTGTGTGTGTGTGTGTGTGTGTGTATAATATGGAATGTGTTGTTTGTGTGGTAAGAGTGGGAATGTATCCAAAATGCTTACTTTAAATATTGCAATTATTTGCCTCTTTGTCTTTTTTCCCAACAAAGCATTTTTTTTGTTTGTTTTTTGTTTTTTATGGAGGCAAGTAAGATACATGGTTTTTAGGTTCATAATTAGTCAGGGCAAAGACTGAATGATGCCTAAAATTAGCAAGCCAACAGCTAGTGAATTGATATATTCAAGGGAGAGTGAAGTGAATGGACCTATTTATATGCTATAATGTGTCCTATATTCTAATGAGGCCACATACGGTAACAATTAAATATACTCATAGAAAACAGCTTTTAATATAGCATCAACATGCCAACTTTCTCATTCGTTATGTTATTATTTGAGGAGGAACCACCCAGTGTCTATTAGAATCCAGTTCCCACCTGGGTGTTAGTAGTATAAATGTAAATACCAGAATCTGTTATGTGGAGACTCACAGTCTGTTTAGTGACTTTATAAGGATGTGTTGCTGCATTTGATGCCATGGTAACCCCATGGGTACTGCAAGCTAACTCTCTTCCCTTGCTGGCACCGACATCCCTTTCCAAGGCACCTACAGAGGGGACAGAAAAATGTTACCATCATGGAATTTGTTGCCAAGCTCAGCTTTCTAATCAGAGGCCAAGTATGATACAGGAAATGGGATATCCCTATTTTCAAAAACCTAATCAACCAGTAGGACTTTTCTTGGTATATATTGAGTCTAAAAATCTTAGCACAAGAGCATAAAGTGATCCATTTCATCTGCTGTAGCCAGGCTTCAGCTGAATGGAAGAACACCCTCCTGCCACCCTCTCACTATTCCCTATGATGTTGCTGGCGTGTGGTCTAGAGCAGAACTCAATTTTGAAGCTTTTCCAGATTTACCATCTCAGCAAGTGTGAACACTGGGGAGAAAAAGACTAGGGGAAAAATAGCACTATTTAAAGGAAAAATGAGAACTAATTTTCTCCTTTGTCCACAGAAGCATAATTCTGGGTGAGATAAGTCAGTTGTCCATCTGGAAGCAGGAGAAGGACTGGCATGTTGCTCTATGTGGCTGTGACTGATGGCCAGGCTCCAGACAGGCTAATCAGGAGAAAACTGTCACAGTGACACTCTGGGGACACTGGGTTATAAGACAGATGCAGCTGAGGCTCACAGAGATCCATGGGCCCAGCAGCAGGTGGTACATAAAGTGATAGATCTTGGCTGGAAGAACTCTGGTCTCCTCCCCAAGGAGGCCAGGCTCCTGCAGGAACAACCTGAGACAGATCACAATGTTCAGACTTTGCCTGAACTTTGCTTCTAAAGTGAGCCCAGGCTTCTTGCAATGGAGTGGAGATCCAGAATGCATTGGCCTAGTAACAAAGTCACCTGTCTGTACCAGAAAGTAAAACTGAAAACCAACAAAGCCCAAAGAGATGACACCCCTGGCCCTTCCTCTCCAGAACAAGGAAAACCAGGGACCATGTGTTCACAGCAACCTTAGCTTTCATTTGGCAATGGGAGTGGACGAAAGTGAAGTCAAAAGTGAGGATTATATTTTCTAAATATTTCACAAGCCTCTGTCAGCCATGACAGTTTCAGAAGAGGGTAATTAAATAAGAGTTTTGCTGAAACAAAAAGGTAAGCTAGGTACCCGGGGAGGACAAGGGGCTTGAAGGTAGAAGGTGTCACTCGGGTCTCCCTTTCACTGTTAACCAGCAAGTCCCTCCCTCTACACCAGTGAACCTAATGGTGCTCATCCATTGAGTACATTGCTATATACCACTGGCCTTTGCCGTGACCTGTAAGGATCATGGAACATGTTGGCTGTTACAAATGGCACTGAGCACCAGCTACCCCTTTGAACCCCGTGGCTTCTCTATGACAGGGCGGCCACCCTCCTCCCTATCTCTTTGTCAGATAGCTATGCCATTCTGGGAGTGAGCCTTCCCTAGATGTCAGTCCCAGTTAACAGACACAAGCAAGACTAGTTGCTTTTGAGATTTTAATTAGAAGGTGTGGAGCTGATCAGGAGCCTCATTTTTTCTTTTCTTTTTTTTTTTTGTTTTTGTTTTTGTTTCTCATTGGGTGTCATCTTTTTGGCTTACCTGTCCATTAAGAACAAACACTTAGTGCAGCATTTCTTAACCTGTGGGTCGCAACCCCTTTTGGGATGAAATGACCTTTTCATAAGGGTCACCTAAGACTGTCTGCATACCAGATATTTACATTTCATAACAGTAGCAAAGCTGCAGTCATGAAGTAGCAACAAAAGTAATCTTCTGGTTGGAGGTCATCACAACACGAGCAACTGTATTAAAGGGTCACAGCATTAGGAAGGTTGAGAACCACTGACCTAGTGCCTGCTTATGCTACATGCGTGTTGGATGGCCGATGTATGCATATGGGGAAGTTTGCTGCTTTAACTGCCATCTCTTGGAGTTTAGGGTGTTTCCTTTCCTGTCATCTCCGTTCCCTGAGCGACAGCCCTCACTATACTATGTGTCGTCTGGATCCACTGCCGGCTCGCCAGTTACAGTGTAAATCTTACAGTGATCACCCAGATGACATCCTGTCACCAGAAGCTACAGAATGCCGTACAGGGCTCTGAGTAAAGCAGCCGATCCCTGAAGCTCCATGAATGAATGGAAATCATTAAGTCCCACCAATCAAGCGGGAAGCATGTTTCTTTCCTCAAATAAATCCGTAAGAAGTGGTTAGAAGGCACAAATGTCTGCTAAGAAGGTTGTCAACACAGAGGCAGGGGAAGCCATTCCCTGGTCCCTTTTGGTCCTGTCATTAATGTCACTGTCTGGGAGAGGCTCTCCCTGGCCCCCTTTCCCATCATCCTCTGTGACCTTTGCACAAACACTTTTACTCCTCAGTCCCTAACATCATCTAATATGGTGTACAATGCGCGCATCATTTCCCTCAGGCTAGAGTGTAAGCCTTGTGAACTCGAGGATCTGACCCATTTTGTTAAGTTTTGTATCTAGACATATCTGAGAAATCAGAAGGATCCAGTGCACTATGTACTTAGGAAGGAGGCAAGGAGGGAAGACATAATGTACTAATTATTTGTGGTTTGCTGTTTACTTGTTTGCTTTGGAAAGGGGGCATCGCTTTAACCTAAAGGCTGTGACTCTTGAAGGTGAAGGTCTATTAATCTAATTTTAATTGGTTACATTTATCAAATGTAACATCACCTGTTGTGGTGATGGTATCTGTGTATTAGTTGTACCAGGATAAGCTGGTTGAAAGGCAGATGCTAGTAACCAAACTGAAACTATGAAACCAAATCTCTCTGGAGGGAAGGTTAATTTGGAGGTTCCATCATAAAGTAAATACTGGCATGGTTCTGGTGGGTGCTGGGGGCAGTTCCAAGCATAGTGCACACCACATTCCCCTGCCAGTCAGTAATACTATTGGCCCATTCTGCAGATAGAACCATTGGTGCAGCAGTGCTGAATAGCTTTCTTCAGGCCAAGGAGCTGAGATATGGAAAATACAGGATTCACACTAAGTCCAAGGAGATATAAGAGCTGGGACAAAAAAATTCCATTCAAGTCCTAAGTCCTGTTTCTCCCACCCACTACCCTTTTTGGGTTTTGGAGACAGGGTTTCTCTGTTGTAACTCTGGCTGTCCTGGAACTCACTCTGAAGACCAGGCTGGCCTCAACATTTGGAGATCTGCCTGCCTCTGCCTCCTGGGTGCTGGGGAAGAAGGTGTAAGCCACCATTGCCCGGCTCAAGTCCTGTCTCTTAACATCTGGGTCACACATGCAAATCAATATATTATCTATCAAGCAAAGCTGATGGTGTGGGTCACATGATCACCCAGAAAATGAAATGCAACTATACAGGAGAACACTACTAAAACTGGAAGCTGGTATCCTTTCTCAGCTTCCTTCATCTACCAGAAAGTGTTATTATCAGCTGCTGGTGTTCAGGAGGTAGGGGTATGTCTGTGTGGGTTACTAATAACCACTCCTCGTGCTCCAAAGCAGCTTGTGTGCTAAAGCTGAGTTTAGAAGTGAAAAAACCCTTCTTCTGAGGGGTGGTAAGGCTCCCTCCGGCTTCAGCCATGCACAAATCTACAAGTTCTCTTTAAAAGACCTGAGCAGAACTTTTGGCAGGGACTAGAAGACATCTACATCTTCTTCAAGGTCTTTCAAAACTAGGAAAGATTCTGCCGCAGGTCTCTGCTGGCCCTTTAATTTGGAATGTCCCCAATCTCTCTGGCCCAGTTCATTTCAACTTTTTATGTTTCTTCCTTGGGGAAACCATTCTCCTTTCTTTTCTGAACAAGGTCCCCATGCTCCATGCTTGTCAGACTCTGAACGTCACCTACTTGCCGCACAGCCACTGCTGTAATGAAGTCATTACTAGAAGCAATTGGCTATCTTCTCCTCTAAAATAAAAGTCAGATGAGCTTGGGGACAGCCTCTGTCCCAGTGCCCACTTTGCCAACAGCAATTTGAATGTGGCTAGTGTTCACTAAATATTCTGAATCAAAGATGGCACCAATTAGGTCCCTTGGGAAAACCTACAGCTGTCTGATTTGTCTGCATTCAGACGGGCATCCTGGTCGATTGTATGAATATGCTGGGGGCAAGTGGAAACTGAAAGGTCTCCAGACAGAAAATACTAACATCGCAGCTAGGGAATGAGGAGCCCTGGTTTCTTTCTGATGCATGTTGGAAGGTAAGAAATTCATGTAAGTAATCAAACCCATAGGCATACCCATGGGTTATGGAGTTAATTTAGGTATAAAAGCCAGAAGGCAAAAGAGGGGGACATGTGTTCATTTGGAGAGCAGAAAAGACATCTAAGGACAAAACTATCTCTGGAATTGTTGGAAGCTTTTTCATGCAAACCATGCTGCATGGAGACATATCAGTGCTAAGTGCTGTTTCACATTGGCCACGGGGATGAATCCTAACTTACTGTAAATAGAAGGAAGAGAGTTCTGGCGCTACATTATTTATTGCACATCACATCTGGCCCTGGAGCAATGATGACGTTAGGTTCCACCAGGATAGCTGTGTGCAGCCTATTGTCATTACAGAAAGGAAACTCGGAGTTTACCTTATGAAATATAAATTATCCGCTCATTAACCGCTGAAGAGCACACACAGAGCACTCCACGGTGATGGTGCAGGAGTCTGGAAATAGACTTCTGTGTGTTCTCCTTTCTATATGAGGTTCAGATAGGCCAGGAAGACCCACTCATCCATTTTTCTCTCTTAAGTAGAATAGATGACAAGCTAACTCCTTCAGTTGATGAACCAGCTGCAGCTTCCCAGTGTCTATGGGGGAGAAGCTTGGGCCTGAAGACTGCACCTATCTGGAGGGGAGAAGCAAAAATGTCTCCTTAGAGTACCTCATGCCTTAAAAGATGGATCTAGAAAGCTTGCACATGCCCCTGTTAGAGGAATAAGCTGGAGATTGAGGGAGACGTGAGAGAGACTCGGGGACTCCTTGTCTCTTATTTATTGATATACTTATTTCCTTCCTTTTCTTCTACTTCCTTTGGTCCTCTCCATGTTCAGTCACACAGCATGTTATTCCATGTGGCCGTTTGCTCAGCAAACAGTCTGTAATCAATATGTATCATGGACAGGCATTCTTTTCAGGTCGCTGCATGGATAAGTCTGTAGCCTTCTTTCAGCAGCCTTGGGGCGTCTGCCTAGCCTGGATACCAGTAATGCAGCCCTTTCTTCTGAAAGCTCACCCTTCCTGTAGTTCTCAGTGGGCATCATAGCTCAGATTTCACCTACTCAGAGAATCCTTCCCAGCCTGACTCTCATACACATTGCCCCTGCATAGCCCCTAGCTAGAATTTTGCATCATTCTAGTGATGGAGAGTCAAATCTGCCTCTCAACACTCTGCTTGAGCCTCTCAGTGGGCAAGTTCCAGGTCTGTGACCCAGCATTTTGTTGTGTGTGCTAAGCACAGTCCCTGGCATTCGACAGGTGTTTGTGGCTATGGACCAAATCGCCATGAATTTGACAGTGTGCTCCACAGTCCAAGTTCGTTTCTTGCCCTGGTTCATTTCTTGCCATTTCATTCATCCGCCACCCTTTCTTTCTGTCTTCTGGCCTGAATGGACTATCGTGATCAGTTGCAGGTAGGGAGCAGAGCAAATAGAGAGGACACACCTGCAGAGATGCAGGCGATTTTATTCCTGTCTATGGTCTTTTAAGTCAGTTAGCCAAAAGAAAGGGTGGCTGTCAGTGTAAAGAAGCCCAAGGATATTAAGGGATATTGGTAACTGTGTGATAAGCAGTGTCCAGGGCTTAAGGCACCTGGCATAACCAGGAATGAGAGTATCCCCTTAGAAACCTTAGGTAGGTATTCTCCGCCTTGAAGACAACAGGCTGGAGAAAGGAAAGGCCAGAACATTGAGTGGACACACAATTTACAAGACAGCCTTGCAGGGACAGCTGAGGAGCTCAGGTTTTAGATCCTGGTCATCTCAGCCTCTGCTATTATTTGAATTTGAAATATCCCTCAAAGGCTCATATTTTTAGTTCTTTTACCCCAGTAGGTGGTGCTACCTTGAAAAGACCTTGGGACCTTTGGGAGGTAAGGCTTAGCTGGAAGAAAAGGCCACTAGAGGTAGGCTTGTGGAGAGATGCTAACCTTATCAACTTCCCATCCTGCTTTCTGACCCTTGTTCACCTGTGATGTGATCAGGTTCTATCACTTGCACCAGCTACCATGAACTGAGCCAATCCACCCCAGTGCCCTAAGATGGCTTCACTCCTCTGCAAAACTGGCCTTTCTTCCCTTAAGTTGTTTCTATTAGTTCCTGTGGCCGTGTGTCCATAATGATACCAAAAAAGAGACAACAGTAACAGCATGTGATCTAGCTCCACATGACCAGTGAACTAGCCAGGCGAGGGACCACAGCAAAGGGATGACTGAGCACCAGAGCTAGAATCCAGCCTCTGCTGATGGGTCTTTGAGTGGTTCTCTCTTGCTTCCCTTCACTTGTGGACTGGTTAATAATTTGCTGCCTCCAGTCTGACAGTGGAGACAGGTGTGTGAGGGGAAATGCAGGTGCATGCCACATGCAGAGCAGATGGTTCCTCCAAACGCGTGCGGAGGCAACACGATCCAAGTGAAGTTCCGAAGGCAAGCTGCTGTGCAGGTGCCTGATCCTTTCATAGTTGTTGTGAGAACAAAGATGGCCCCAGGGGGTCCTGCCACCTGTGTGACAGGAATAAATCCACCTCCTAGTTCTGTTGAGATGTATGCAGGGACATCCTGCTTTAACCCCATGAGACCAAGCCAGCATCCAGAATGTGACAACATGCCACGGGCTAGGGATGAAAGGAGTGTGCAAAGGATGAAGAAAGGAGGACCAGAAATGCATGAGGCAAGGTGTGTGAACATCCTCAGGGATCAGGTAACATTCAAGACGCAGCTTAAAGGACCTGGAGGTTAGCCACGTGAGTGTAACAATAAGAGGGGAGCTCTAGAGACAGTTGCTGGGAAGGGATGATGGTGGAGTCCCATCTTGGTAGACTCCCAGCACACAGGAAGCAGGGAGAGGAGCATCACACAAGCTTCAGACCAGTCTGTACTGCATGACAAAACTACCTCAATCCCAAAACAAGGAGCTGGGGGTGTCACTGACATGCTAGAGTCCTTGTTTAGAATGCATAAAACTCAGAGTTCAATCCCCAACACCTGATAAACCAAGTGTGGCTGTGTAGGCTTACAACCTCACACAGCCTGGTAGAGACAGGAGGGTGGGAAATGCAAGTTTATCCTTGGCTACTTAGGAATTCTGAGGCCAATCTGTTTCAAAACCAACAAGGGAAACAAAACCACAGAGCAGAAACGAAACAAAACAACATCAAAAACAAAAGCAAACAAAACAAAACCTCATTGCGATTCAAAGAACAGGGGCCAAGACCTTCCTCAGCCTTACACATTTAGTAAGTTGATGAGTGCAATTTTGAGTCTGACTGCAAAGTCTGGGCTCCTACTGGGTGCAGCACATTGCATGACAGACTTACTGTAAGGGAGCTACAGGCTAGAATCTGATGATGGGGGAGGGAAGGGAAGACCTAGTCCTCTGGCTTTTGGTGCCAAACACAGGCTCTCCTGCCCAGCTCTTGGGGCTCCTTCCCATTGAGACACTTGTCAGAAAGGAGCCCCATCATGTCCTAGGGTATGTCAGAAATATAAAGAGGAACACATACAGAGTCAGAAGAAAAGAACAATGACTATACATATATATATATATATATATATATATTCAGGCAGAATCCAGGATGAGAAAAAGATGGGGAAGGAGGTAAGGGGAGAAAGGGAGAAGAACAGGGGAAGATGGAGGGCTGAGAAGGGAAGTGTTCCAATTGAGTCTAGAGACCTCATCTCTCTGCCAGGAATAGCAGCCTATCTCCTCCCTTTCTTCACCAGTCCTGATAAAGCCGGGAGGGGGGAGCACCTTGGTTTCACTCCATCTCAACTCAGCAAGTAAAGTCATGAAAGACTAGACAGACCCTGTTAGTCCCTTGGCCCCTCCTTCCCAGTGGTTGTGTGCTCTAGTTGGTCTTAAATCAGTGGTTTTCAACCTGTGAATCAAAACCCCTTTGGGAGTGGAATAACCCTTTCCCAGGGGTCACCTAAGACCATCTGCATATCAGATACTTACATTACAATTCACAGCAATAGCAAAATTATAGTTATGAAGTAGCAACGAAAATAAAGTTATGGTTGGGGGTTCCACAGCATGAGGAACTGTATTAAAGGGTTGCAGCATTAGGAAGGCTGAGGACCACTGCTTTAGACAAACAGAAGTGAGAAAGCATGAGGTAAAAAATGCTGGGCAATTTACCCTTTCCCTCACCATCTAGATTCTGAATATCTTCTTAACCCTTGGCCTTGAGAGTTCAAACTACCCTTCTGTTGCTCCATTGGGATGGTCGTGGCCACCTTTTCCTTGTCCTGCTCCATTCTGTTTTTTCTGACTTCCAGCACCACTGCAGCCAGTTCCTTGGATGGAAGCCCTCCTGATGCAAATGCTTAAAATCCTTCTGCTTCTCTTAAAGGATACACAGGCATAGTTTTAAAGCCACATGCTCTAAAGCTCTAAGAGCAATACAAGGCAGGATTCAATTTTTAAAATACCTGCCCTTGAAGAAGAGTTCTGTATTAGATGTATAATTTAACAGTAAAAAAAATGCAGTTTGAATAGAAGTGAAAGTGTTTACAGGCAGAGAGGTCATTTTCAAAGAAGAACCATTCAGTTTCCTTAAAAGTTTTTTTTTTTTTTAATGACTTAAGATGCATTATCATGCACAAGTCCATCAATATTTAATTTTCTTCTTTTCAAAAAAAAAATCCACATTGGGATTAACATTACAAAGAGAAAAAAAGGCTTTTATGCCAAGGAAAAGGCACATCTTTAGTAATGTGGTTGGTTTTGCTGATATGTGTGTCAGCACAGTGAGGGCCAGGGGAGGTTATTTAGATGAATAGATCTCTCTTTCTGAATCCCCGCCCTTCTTCTTTGACAAACTAAACTTGGTGCTATCAGCAGGAGAACAGAACATAAAACTTTGCAACAGCAGGGGATGTTCCCAAGTGTTTAGCTAATAGTTGGGTGTTCCCAAAAGAGGGGCAAAAGAGGGCAGTGGAAGAATTTCAATGCTTAGGAGGGCTCTGCCGGCTTCTATTGTGATTCCCTGGGCAAGCTCACACTTTGCAAGATGATATGGCAGAAGAATGCTTTTGTCCACTTCTGTTTGCCACTGTACTCAGAACCAATTTGTAGCTATCTCCTAAGTGCTAAGTTTTAATAAACACATTTGTTCTTAATAATTTATCTTTTCCTTAAAGTGCTTTGATTTTTCTGATTCATGTTCAGCTAAGTATAAATTTGGCGACTCAAAGCCTAGCATGTCAATGCAATATTCAGTTGCAATGCTTGAGGGATCATGTGATATTCAGGTCCCAAGGGGAAGAGGCTAGGCTGTGGTGTGCTGTAACACTCCATGAGGTGTGTGGCATCATCTGTCCCAGAAGATGCACACATAGCCATAGTGAAAACACTCCTGTCTCCTGTGTGCTGGTCACCATGAGCACCATTAGCTCATAGTGTGGCCTTTTGCCTCTCAAGATTCAGTCATCACCTTCACCGAGGAACCCTCAACACCTTCACTGTATCCACAGCTGCTCTGCAGCCTGACCTGTGCTTCCCCTTCATTGTCTGCTTTCTCTGTGCAGGGTACTAAATGATCTCCCAGTGGATGCTCAGTCCCCGGGCGTTCTGAGCCCCACAGAACAGGATTTCAGCCCCTGTGTGAGAGTACCTTCTAAGAAACCTCTCAAGGCAGGCATATTGCTTCAACATGACTGAGTTGAGCTGAGCTGGTAATTTATGGAGTCTAGCTCATGCCTCCAGCTGAACTGCAAAAGGCAACAGTTCCCCCAGCTCTGTGTTCCATGACCATTTCAGGACAGCTGAGCATTCATCCCGTTGACCCACAGAAGCCTGTGTTCGGACGGACGGACGCCACTTGCATTTTCTCTTTTCTTCTTGGCTCTCTTCCTGAAAGAATTACACAATCTCCTGTCCTCCTCTTACCTCCTCCTCCTGTGTTGTACTGTACCTCCAACTCTGAAAATCTATGAATACAAAAAGACAGCCAGCACTCCAGGATCCTGTTACTAATTCAATACATGCATATCTTTCTGGGAAGGTTGCAGACTTGCATTTTCTTGAGAACAACGGGGAAGCCAAATAAGTCTTTCACTCCTTCCCCTGCAGACAAATACCATCTCAGAAACCTGAAAGGCTTTAAGGGGCTCACTCCAACTTTCTCCATCCATTACAGGAATGTAATGGATAGTGCAGGGGCCACATGGGTTAGAAAAGTAGCTGCCATTGGCTTCCTTTTAGCATCCCCAGATCAGCTGTTCCTCTCTCCTCAGCTCTATTTCTTCCATTCCAAAATAAGGGCATTACTATCAATGGGTCAGTGTTTAGGGAAAATTAATATGATAGCGCTTCACAGAGGCCAGTCCTTAGGGTTCAGGAATAGTTACAAAGAGCAATAAAAATATTTTCTTGGGTGATTTAGATTGAGTTGGATGATTGTCCTAGTTTCATGGATTGGTATCTTAACCTGTAGAGCCCTTATGGGAAGGTAGGGTCCTTAAAGAGGTAATCACGTTTAAATGATTTGATTAGACTGGGACCCTTATCCCATAGGAACGGTGTTATTATATAAATAAGAAATATGAGCTAGGGATGAGTAGGTTGGTAAAGTACTCGCCCAGAATGCATTAGGTCCTGGGTTCTATCCCAGTACCACATAAACCACCTTGGTCAGGGGTGGGGGATCTAAGCATATCAGATATTGAAGCAGGAGGATCTGAAGTTCAAAGTCATCATCCAGCTGCATAGTTAGAGAGAGGTCAGTCTTTGACTATGTGAGCTCAACTAAAACTAAGCAAAACAACCAAGGGGTGAGGGAGAGAGTTCTGAGAAGAAATTCTCAGCGATGATGCCTTAATTGACGAGAAGACCCAGCCTGAAAGTGGGTGTCACCTTTCCCTAGTTTTAGGCCCTGAACTAGAGTAGAGATAGCTGCTGAGGACCAAGCATGCATGCATTTATTTCTCTCTGTCCTTGTCTGTGAATGTGATGTGATCAGCTGCCTGAGTTCCTGCCTTGATGTCTAGTCAATGACAGAGTGTAGCCTGGAAATGTACTCCTTTGAATGGGGTGTGGCTGCCTCACAGACTCCACTATGTGGAACCCAGTGGATACTCCAGTGGGTGGGCAATTAGTGCATCAAGTACAGAGAAACCTGGAGGTTCCAGACCCACAACGTGCATCCTCACTCACCATGAATTCATGGGCAATCTGCCTTGCTGCCGTCCACCAGTTCCTTGGTCTCCTGCCAGCTTCTGCATGGCCTGTGCCTCTTAAGTCAGATGGCACCTGAGCTGGGGCTTTGCATCAGCACACCTAAGTACGACCACCTGGATGCATGTTATTCACTTTGTAATTTCCAAAGTTTCTCTGTATCACCATTCAGAGGGCAGACATTCTGGCCAGAGTGTTATTTCTGAAATAATAATAATAAACAATACCCAATAAAAAGAAAAAAATTCTTGTTGAAAACAACCAAGCATCTATCTTATATGTGGAGACCCACTGTGACCTGTACTGTCCCTATCTGGGAGCCATCTTTTTATTTATTTATTATTTTTATTAGAATTTTTTATTTTTTTCTTCTCTCGTATAACAAACCAACTTTCTACTCCTTCCTTCACTCCTCCCAGCTCTCCCCACCTTCCCTATCCCCCAGATCTACCCCCTCATCCTCCTACTCCCACCTTAGCCCCTCCCCAAGAAAGAACAGTTTTTCCAGGGTTACTGCCCAAACATGGCACAAGTTGGAACAGGGTCAGGCACAGTTCCTTACTTCAAGATTGGCCTAGTCAACCCAGTAGGGGAACAACGTACTCAAAGGAGGGCAAGAGGTTCAGGGACACACACCCCTATTCCAGTCTGTATGAGTTCTGCAAGAGCACCAGGCCAGGCAACCTGAAGACATATTTGGGGAACACAGCAGGCTCCATGTCTGTCACTTCAGGCTCTGTGAGCTCCTAAGAGCGCTGGTCAGCTGATCCATGGGGCTTGTTCTCCTGGAATACTCAACCCTTCTGGTTCCAGCAGTCCCTCCTCCACTTCTTCTGTGGGGTTCTCTGAGCTCTGCATTTTGTTTGTTCCTGGGCCTCTGCACCTGCTCCCCTCAACTTCTGGGAGCCATCTTAATCTCTCTCCTTGTACACTGAAAGAATCGAGATACCTGACCTGTTCAAAGCCCTGTTTTGTACAGAAAGTTCTTCCTGTTTAGGTCCTTTGGTTCCACCACACTTCTAATCCAGGAAGCCTCTTCCTGTTTCATAAACAAACCTGGACACTGTTTACAACGCAATTAGTTCATGAATCTCTCTTTCTTTCTGGTTCTCCTCTTTAGCCCTCTGATAATGTATTCTTAAACCAACTAACCCAACCAGTATGGATACCCAAACCTCCACAAATACCAAAATCCATGGCTGTTCAATTCTCATATATAAAATAATGGCATATTTGCACATAAACTCTACATATGTCCCTGTATGCCCCAAATCACTGCTGCATGAATTGTAACACCCAAAAACATGTGAATGCCATAAAAATGTTCATTGCATTGTTTAAGGAAGAATAAGAAAATCATCAATATATGTTCACTTCAGAAGTAATTCTTTTCTCCCAAATATCATCTGCAGGGGAATCTGCAGATCCCAATCTGTGAATACAAGGGCCAGCTGTATTTGTTATATGTCTTCTGCATCCCTCTGCAACCCTGAGAATTGTGAGCATCTCTCATTCCTACAGATATTGGCAGTACTCAGCTCAGCGTCTGTATATACTAGGTGTTCAGCAAATGCTTATTTAGTGAATGAGAAAATCATGCTAACTGCTACTTATTATAGCTTTACAGTTTGCAGTACACTTTTAAATGGTCAAATGGTACAGGGGAAGAGAAAAGGGAGAAGAAAGATCATGCAGATGTCAGGGTTGTTCCACTGAGGGAGGGCTCCTGCCAATGCTGACTCAACTCTAAATGAGTTATTGCTCTCTCAGGGCCTGCAATGGGAATGCAGCTGCTAGGGGAACACCATGGTTTTGTATTCAGACAGAAGGGAACAAACTCATACATGCATACAAGGCCAGCTTCACCCGCTGTGATTAAGTGAACACCATGCTCTTTACAGCCCCAACTGGAACCCTGAACTCTAAGGCTGGCATAATAGACTGTTGTGTCTATAGCTTGTAAAGGGGCAGGTAGAGCTACTTCCTCTGTTGAGTAAAGGCCTCTTTCCCAAATAGACCATATCCTCAAAGTAAAAGGCCATCCTCTTCCTATTCATTCAAGCCCTGGCCCTGAGAGAGCTTTCCATCTCTGAGCTCTGATCTCATTGCCAAGACTTCTGGCGAAGCCATTTGGACATGGAGAGGGCCACGCAGGAGGAGAGCAGGCAGTTTCTGAGAAGGACCTCCTTGCCTGGGCCCCAGGAGACTAATGGAGCAGTTGAGAACAGGCGTCGAGCCAGTCATGTCTGCTGTCCACCCTGCTCCATTCCTGACATATGTCCAGCATTCCTGCATGTGGTGACAGCCTGAAGCAACACCCCTGTCCCCACATTCCACCCCTGGAGCCATTCCAGGCCGTCTCCAGCGTGCCTGCATAGCTCTCGCCTCTATTCCACTTTCTTTCCAGGTTTCGCGATCCCCTTTGGCTTCAATGTTTAGTGAACTCCTGTGGATCAGCAACTTGAGTTCAGATTAACAGGCTCAGCTTCTGCCTTCAGTGGCTACCACCTGCCCCTTTTCCCAATGCACATATCCACCCTGCCACTGCCCTAGGTTTCCAACTCACTCAGGAACACACTTGCCAGTCTCTACCTCTGGGCTTCACTTGCTGAGAGCACAGATGGATGGTGGCGGGTCTGTCATCTCATGGCCAGACATTAGCTTTTCTTTTTTTGTTTTTTATTTCGTTTGTTGTTTATGTTTCTCCTTCCTTCCTTCCTTTCCCTTCCTTCCTTCCTTCCTTCCTTCCTTCCTTCCTTCCTTCTTTCTTTCCTTTCCTTCCTTCCTTCCTTCCTTCCTTCCTTTGAGTCATTGATATAAGGGAAATCAAGTCTCCCTAGTTTCTCAGTCTTATTAATAAAAGAATTTAAGAATGGATTCAAATGCAAGAAGAATTTTATTATAGTTTCAAACAGCAGTTCTGAACCTGTGGGTCACGACCCCTTTGGGGGTTGAATGGCCGTTTCATAAAGGTCTCCTAAGATCGTCTGCACATCAGATATTTACATTACAATTCAAACAATAGCAAAATAACAGAAATGAAGTAGCAACTAAAATAATTTTATGGTTGGGGGGGTCACCACAACATGAGGAACTGTATTAAAGGGTTACAGCATTAGGAAGGTTGAGAACCACTGTTTTAAAAGAAAAGCCCTGAGCAGGCAAAATGTAAGCTTCTGCTGCCAGAAAGATAAAGATAATAGAGGAGAAAGAGAAAAAAGACATGGTTTGTAGGCTGACATAGATGTTGGCACATGGAAGACATGCAGTCACATGGTAGAGAAGGAGGCTTTAGGGAAAGAGTAAGGAAGCCCAAAATGCCAGGGTAGAGGGAGCGCAAACTGTTAAGGAAAGCATGCTTAGAAAGGAGACAGACAGACAAAATGTGTAAGAGAAAAGCTATACTTTTCTGAAAAGTGAATAAACTCACTATACCCTATGGCTGCACAGCCTATAAGCTTCAGCACTGGAGGTGGGAATTCTCAGAAGGAAAGAGTACAGTAATTCATTAAAGAGCAAATTATGCCACCTGTCTCTTTAGTGTGGCTTAAGGTAAATTTGTCACCCTAGGAATAGTGTCGTCCCTTAGCCAATGTGATTGGTTCAGCCCAGCTGGAATGTTAGCGTTCCATTCAGGCCAGGTATTTTATTCTCTTGACCAGGTGGTGGTGCTGGTGGTGGTGGTGGTGGCAGCGGTTGAGACAGGGTCTCTCTATGTAGTTCTGACTGGCCAGGAACCTGATAAATAGACCAAGTTGGCCTTCAATTCACAGAGATCCTGCTTCTTCTACCTCCCCAGTACTGGGATTAACTGTGGGCACCATCATACCTGAGGTCATAGGCACAAATGTTGTAACCAGCCTTTCCAAGCTGTGTGGAGGCCCCTTATGCCAGGATTATGGATTTTACCTTCATATTCTTTCCTGTGTTTGTCTTTCTCTATTTGTTTTTGTTTAGCCATAGTTTTAAAGTTTTCAAACCCCAGGTAGGAATGATGGAAGCATGTGACTAGAAGAAGTGAAAGTCTTGATCTTTTGAAACAGATTATCTGCACCAGTGAAGCATGTTTTGTGTTCCATGTGAGCTCTCTGAGATATGAAATAATCTGAATGTTTTCACGTTCTTGAAAGTAATCATTTCATGGAATATTTAAACACATCCTAGGAACACAGAAAGGAAGGAGTAGGAACATGTTAGAGGTTTCCTGCTCTGAGGTTTACATGTGAATGATAGGCATATAGAATCCAGTGTTAAAACTCACACAAGAGTTATGCATGAGAATGTGCCAAAGACAACATCTTTTGCTCCATAAGGAATTCATTTACTAAGAACCTACAACACTCCAAAAGGCAGCAAAGCAATTGAGAGAATGGACTTTGGGTGAAGACACCCCCAGGCTCAAGGGTTCCTTCTATCATGTTCTACTAGATCACCACAGAAAAGCCTGTGATGAAAGTTTGACTGTCAGACAACTTAGCTATCACTAGTCATATGTGAAATAATGACAGGGATGTTTTGAACCTGATTACACAAGTCAAGGTAGCTGCAATGTCTCTAGGCAACATAGCATAATCCACATTCACCATGCATGTGTCCATCTGACCAAAATGTTGCTTTGTAATGCATGGCTGTTTCTACCTCAGAGATGTTACAGAACATATCACATAGTCAATCGATAAACGTCACCTGTATTTGTTTGCAACCTCAGATTCTCAGCATCACAGGTAGATGGCATGTATACGTGTATTTGGGTGTCAACATATGACACAGTCATCAAACAATTAAAATGCTACGTTGGAAGCCTTGATGAAGTGTTCACATTGCTTATTGCGATAGCATACACAGTGAAAAGTGTGCATGTTGTGTTCACAGACAAGGTTACAGTGTAGTTGCTGAACGCAACACAGGTGAACATTGCCTAAAACACGTAGATTCATTATGTATTTGATTTAAAATTAATCTTTGGCTGTTGCACATTCAGAAACACTTTGCTATACCACGTAGCACCACTAAGCATGGTGGTGAAGCTTCCCTTGTGCCTCTCCTCACCGGGAGTAGCAGAGGCTTCAACGCTATCTTTTATTTTCTCAGCCACGAACCGAAAAGCTTGGAGCAGATGGCAAGAGCCTGTGCCTGTATCTAGGTTGTCCTGACTTGCTTCCTTTCCTTCAGTGCTCCTCCACCCCTCAGTTCAGATTCCTGTCTCTGGGGCCCTGCTCATCCCTGTGAAGAATGTTCTGAGCTGGCATCACTAGTATGCACAGCCTGTGCGGGGATGGGGGAGCCTTGATTACATCGCAATAAACAAGCCACTCTGAATAGAAGGAAATAAATCTCAGGAAGATACCTAGTGAGATGACTGGGAAGAGAAACTGTCTGTATATATGATATAAGCTAAAACAGGATAATGAAACAGGGTAGACATAAGCTGGTAACAAACAGAAGGCCTTTGGAACATCAGAGTTCCAACCCCGTAGTCAACTGAGTTACCTGAGGAACAAATTGAACACCAACAGAATGGGGATGTAATGAGCACACACAGATGCCACTTTGGTACTCTACAGATGGCAGCTTTTCTTTTTCCTTCCAAACGTTTTGTTTTCTTTAGCCCTAATGTCTTCCTGATATTTCAGATGCATGCTGTGACTTTTTAGTGAAATGAAATTACAGTGGCTCAAAATTATATCAATAATTATACTCTTCTCAGACAAGAAGAATTACATGTTCCAAGATGCTAGCAGGACTTCTCGCAATGGTGGGAAAGCAATTTCTTTGTGTGGAGCAATTATATGTGGAACATTCTAGTAAGAGAGTCAGAGGAGAGGTGTGTGGGAGAGGGAGGTCACTGAGACCTGGGGGATTTCTTCTCTGTCATCTGTCAACTTGTGGCAAAGTGCTGAAGCCTTGGTATCTTTGTAAATTAGAAATAACAATATGGCCACCTCATACACTGAGGGTAATAGAATGAAAAGTGTTTCATGTGTTGGTAAGAATATCACAAAATTCCAAGCCCCATATTGGGGTTCCTTAGAAATAGCTTAAGTAACGGTTTGATTCCATAATATTTTTTTTCTCTATGCTTTTATGAGAAGATTCCTTCTCTCTCTAACCTGGAATTAGCCATGTTGGAGTTGGTAGGTAGATAGCACAAAGAATGTAAGGAAGGCTTGAGAAGCAGTTACAGGGTAAAGGTGTTTCTGTTATTGCCTTAAGCAAAGTTCTAGCCAGCCTGATCTTCAGAGAAGACAAAAGACTGAACTGGTCTCAAGAGACTCTAAGAAGCATGGTTAAACCTCACAGAAACCATACCTTCGTCTGGACCCACACACCAGATCCTAAGAAGAAAGGGTCATTGAGTTAAACAACCAAAGTTTTGGTTTGTGTCTCATGTATTCAGACTGGCCTTAAATGCGATACAAAGTCGAGGATGACCTTGAACATTTCATCCTCCCGCCTCTACCTCTTGCTGCCAGGGTTGTAAGTATAATAAGCCGCTATAGCAGGATGACGTGGTGCTCTGAATAGGATCCAGGGCCTTCTGCATTCTAGACAAGAACTCTACCAACTGAGCTACATTCCTAGCCAAGCCACTGAATTTCACAGTGGTCAGTAGAGCAGTAATTGGTGGTACCCACTAACTCATTTGCTTTGAGAAGGTTGACCATGTGAGCCCGTGAGTCAGTTTGCCCAGCACAGGCCCAGTGTGTATTTTCTGCTTTGGTGTCCCCATTGTTCCACATTTCTCATCCCCGTTTCTCTTGTAAAAAAAAGAAAAAAAGAGCATTAGCATTACACTTAATGAGCTCAGTTGAGTTGGGCGGGCCTTCATTTTCCATGTAAAATTTCTTTCATGGCTTTATAGCGGAGTTGACCAGGATATAGTCATGAGAGACTACATTTTAACAAGATGAAAACTGAAAGATGAGTAAATATGACACACCTCTCTTTTTTTTTTTTTTTTTGACCCCTTCCAGACAGATTGCAGTTCATACCTTACTTTGGATGGCAGAATGTAAAAGACTTGCTTACTCTTGACACTAGGATATACGGAGCGCCAACTTCTGTTTGTGAGTGCGACCACAAACGTCCTTGGACCTGCCCCTTCCAGTCATCTGGGATAGCACACAGTGTGCTCTGGCCACAGTGATGTTCACAGGAGTGACAGCTAATCTCAGTTGTCAACTTGATGAGATCTAGAATCGCGTGGGAGATGGGCCTCAGGGCATGACTGGAAGTGGTCATCTTCATTAGGTTTATAGAACCGGGAAGAACCAACTATGGGTGAAGTCCTTCCTTCCCCTGAGATACTGAACCTTGTGAAATGCAGGCAGTGGGCTGAGAACAACCATCCGTTGTTCTCTGCTTCCTGACTGTGACCACAATGTGGGCTGCTGCTGGTCCTGCTGCTTTCACTCCCCTGCTGCCATGCACTGTACCTTTGAACTGTGAGCTGAAACAAACTCTTCCTTTCTTTAAATTGCTTTTGTTAGGCTATTTTTTTTCACAGCAACAGGAAAAGAAATTAAGAACCAAGTGTGTAGGCCACCAGTCAGAGAGGTGTCTAGGAAACAAGAGAAATGTGGGTCAAATGGATGTAGAATAGATTTTGGAGCATAGTCTAAGAAATCCTTCTTACACCATTTTGAAAGAAGAGAATGCTGTGTATCATTTAAGGCAAATCTTTACTTACTTTTATGTCGTTTTATTTTAACATTTATCCCCATACTATTTTAACTATATGAACACATACGTACACAATTAATTATGTACCAAGTATAAATTTCTAGATTTGGGCCTCAAACTCATGCTCCTCCTGCCTCAGGCTCTTGAGTGTAAGAATTAGATAGATGACAGATAGAAAGCATATATATTCTATAAACCTATATACTTCTGTTCCTCAAGAAAGTTGATTATGAAATAACACAAAATGTTTATCATCAGCACTTATGCTTTAAGACGGAAGTCACTGTGATTGTCACTAACCACAGAAAAACTGAAAGATCAGTAAGGATGAAGAAACATTACTGCCCATTTCAAAATTACTGTGAGACAAAGAAAATGCCTGACTACTATGATTTAATTCACAAAGTGGCAGAGGGGTGAGGCGCCATCACAGTATAAAGCATCCCTTTCTAGTTAGAGCAAATTGATGTGCGAACTAATAGCATTTTATTTACCTATTGAAGATAAAGCCTCACTCTGCAGCACAGACTGGCCTCGTATTCACTGTGAAGTGCAGGCTAGCCTTGAACTCAAGGCAGTCCTCTTACTGTAGTCTATGAAAGGCTAGGATTAGAGGTGCCCCACCCCACCAGCTAATCCCCCTCATTTTAAGCCTCGTTTCTTGTGCCTATACCAAATAGAAGCCTAGGATTTTAATGTGCTGGGTCTACTAGAAACCTGGATTTGCAGAGTTAAAGAATAACAGCTTTATAAAGAAAAAATGCTAAAGTCATTGAAATAGAAAGAACAGTTTCCATAACGAGTCTTTTTCTTTTTCCTGTTTAATTTTAAACTGACTGCAAGAACATGTTAAAATGAACCAGAAATGCAACTGAAAAGCTCAACATTAAGGTTCAAATTATTTATGCAATGTAATGTAAATACTGCATTAGTAAATCTAAGGAACAGAACGGTCTTTGGAACTTCTAGTAAGGCAAGATCAATTAACAATGCCATTAGGAGCTGCTGAAGTAACCTGCCAATCAAAGTTGTTACCAAAGTCTATAAATAAATACACAGACACACAGACACACACACACACACACACACACACACACACACACACACACACACGAAAATCATGAGAATCCCAAAATAGACTTTTTGATAAGGTTGATGTTAAATATTTAAGGACTCCATATATGGACATATACATGTACAGCTATGTCTTTGTTATCCACTCTCTTCTTTACTCAGACTTTAGAAATATTTGATTTATCCCAAACTACTCTAAGAATCAGGCTAAGTGCCTCTGATGTCATTCAGCACTTTGTAAACAGGCATTTAAATTTGATTTTCGTGTGTGTGCGCACACGTGTGTGTGTGGGGGGGGACTGGGGGTCAATCTCAGCGTCAGTCTCCAGGAGTCATCTACTTGGCTGTTTTGAGACAGGGTTGCTCACTGAACCAGACTGGTTGGCCTGGTTGGCCAGTAAACTCCAGGGATCCACATGTCTGCCCTTCCCCAGTGCTGGGATTACAAATTTACACCAACACACCTGGCTTTTCACGTGAGTTCTGGCATAGAACCCAGGTCCTCATGCTTATGCAGCACGCACTTAACCAACTGAGCCTTCCCTTAGCCCTCAGAATCAGATATTCCTAATCAAACTATTAATAAATGTAATGTACGATCTCCAAAAGAATAAACAGTAGGGGGAGGGAAATTCTGTAGCTTGTGAGTGTTAAGTTACAGTCATTAAAGCAAAACTGGGAAACCAGAAGATGGTAGACTTTGTCCCTGTAAAGGCAAGGGATGCCATGGGTAATGATGGGAGGGTAAATGATGAACAAGGAAGGGTTAGTAAAGCATTGAAGGGAGAGAGGAATCCAGAATGTGGCCAAGCTCAGGAACCGAGACAGTATTTGACCTGAAACACACTTGCACTTGGAAGAAAATTATCAAAAATATTCTCCTCATTTGTAGAATTTGTTCTCAGTCTACCTAATCCCATAGGCATCCTTTTTTTTTTTTAAAGGTTTTTATTATCAAACTTTGCTCTTCTACCATTTTATACATTGCTCTGTGTATTTTGGTACCTCCTTCTCTTCCCATTTCCCTCCTACCCTTACCAGCCAGCCCCCTATACATCTCTTTCCTTGTTTATTAGATTTTGTTTTATATAGTATCCCATAGAGTTTAATAAGGACCATCCTTCAAAGCCTGGTGGGCTCACTAGTCGGGTATACAGCTGGATACCATGTTTCCCCTGTCTCCAAGAATCTGCCAGGTGCCAAGAGGTCAACAGCGGTGGGGCCCTGGGAGCCTCTCTCTCACTCACAGCTGGCTGTTAGGAGGGTCTGACTTATGGGAACCCTGTGCCAGTATGTACAGATACTGTGAGTTAGTGGTTCCCATGTCAGTGTCCTGCTTAGAAGTCAGCAGTTCGTAGGCCCTCTCTCTGTCCTGTAGCTCTTACTTTCTTTTTGTCTCTGCTTTTACAGTGTTCTCTGAGCTTTAAGGGGCTGGAGGAAGGGCGTTGTCTAGGACTGAGCCCTCGGCCATTCTTCATTCTCAACATCTTGCGCAGCCATGGAGTCTGCTTCTATCTATACTCACTGAGAGACTTTGCTGTTTTAGGCTGAGAGCAGCCTTTTTCTATGGACATAAACAGAGGTACTTGGGAGAGTTAGCATTATGTCAGACAGCTAAGCAGCCAGCTCAGGCTCCCATCCCACCCTCCACAACACAGACCCACACACGGAAGTTTATATAGTAGATTTCTAAGTCAGTGTCTTCAAACATCTTTAATGTTAGTTACTTCTCCCACCACTCCTTTCTCTCCTTTCTCCTTTCCTCTTGCTCCCCACTTAACCCACCCTATTATTAAGCTTTCAAATTTTCTCTTTAAGCAAAGATATACTTTGGGACTGAAAGGTTATATTAAAAGGAATTGAAACTAAATATATTTTTTGGATTTTTAATTAACTAACTCTATAAGATTAATATGTAAGATAATTCTACTAAAACTATTTTCAAAATTAAAATCCTTTTCTAAACTTGGAAAAATGTATCAAAGTATTTAAAATTAAATGGAAAAGGGTTCTTTATACTGTCTATCTGAAACATATAACACATTCAAGATTAAAAACCAGTCTTGAAAAGTAATTGTGTACTTTAAACAATTTCTTAGCCATTTTGTCTCCAGAGCTATGTCACAACATTTTTTTTCCTGAAAACATTTTCGATATAATCTTTTTTCCTTTAATAAAATTATTTCCGATCCTTTTCAAAGTGTTATTGTAAAACTAAGAAATTTGAAATCTGACATATCTGACTTACTTCTGTAGCTCATTTATTTAAGACATATTTTATTTTTAATTGTGTGTACATATTCTTGAGTGTGCACATGCCTGCATACTGGTATGTGCACATATGTGTAGGTACTCATAGAGGCTAGAGGTATCAGATCCTCTACAGCTGGGATTACAAATGGTCGTGAGCTGCCATTGTAGGTGCTGGGCACCAAATTGAATCCCTGGCTCGATCAAGCAGTACATGCTTTGAACCACTAAGCCATCTCTCCAGAAGCCAGCTGGTATTTTTTAAAGTTATGAAAATGGGATGCCTTCAACAGCATAATCCAGATGTGAACTTTACAAACGTGTAGTTGAACGTTTCTGTGGAGGCTCACCAAGGAAGACAGGGAGGCATATTCATTGGTGCAATGAATATGCACCAGACCTCAGCAGAGGGAACCACCATCCTGGCCAGCACCATACTCAATTGACAGTTGAACCCTCAGCATCTGAGCTCAGGGGTTTTTATTCTTTCAGAACTCCTCAGGTGTTCTACTGATAGCATGTGCAGATCATTAGCAAATAAACAACCCTCATAGAAATTCAACACCTGCAAACAATACAATATGCTCTAGACAGCCCTCCCCCAAACAGTGCATAAAACAATTATTTTGTATATAACTAAAAATAAACTTCTGCAACACAAACTATATTTTATCAACTTGCCAAGAAAAAATTATGCCTGTTGCTGTAATAGCGACATGGCTGTTGTGGGAGCAGGCAACAGCTCCCTAATTGGATTTGGTGCTTGATCTGTAAGAAGGAATCCATGCTTGGTATTGTAAAGTTGGTCCCAAACCAGTAACAGACAATGTTTAGACCCTGAAAAAGAGTGTGCATGTGTGTGTGTGTGTGTGTGTGTGTGTGTGTGTGTGTGTGTATGTGCATGTACACATATAAAAGAGTTAAATAGCTCTTTATTTAAGATGGGGTGGGGTGATACTTCCCTCAGAAGCCATTGAATGCTAAATGGAAAGCACAGTGCCAGGTATGAGATAACTTGCCCTTGAGTTGTTGGGCATAAGGGGCCCCAGAGACTCCCCGAAATTCAGACTGTTGTCATTACTCTTGGTTGCGCATCTGAGCTTGCTGCTGAAGACACTATAGAAGCGACACCATGATGATCCACGGAAATGCATACATTTGAGGGTCTGTGCTACAGAATGCAGTGATGGGATACAACAGATAAATGTTTATGGGTATTTTGAGGAAAATCTTATGATTAATCTCTGGCTCAGGGACTAAGGAATGTATTTCCTTGATGTCCAGGTGAGTTTTAAAAGTCACCAGCAAATAAATGTGCCACAAAGTGTTTTCCATAAACGGTGAATCATGCATGGTTTTTTAAAAAACGTGTGCTGCTTACCAAATACTACTATTAGTCATTTCTATCTTTTTGGAGGCAAAACCATCAATGCTTCAGGGTTAATGCCTTTTAAAAATAGCTCAGCCAAGGATGTCATGTCGAGGTTGATTGAGTGTGGCCTACATGAGTCATGTGTGTGTTAGAGCCCCAGAATATGCATCATAACCATAAAGCATACTTGTCCCAAAGCTGTTCTGTAATCCATTTTCTAAAAGTATTTTAGCTAAAGTGAAGGCAACTGGAAAGCAAAGATTCAGTAGCAACTCATTTACATAGTCCTTAGGACCTAAACTGGGCCACAGTGTCAGTCCCTGTAAGCTCCATGACCCCAATTTCCATGTGGCTATAATACTCTGTTTCATACATTTGTATATTTATTCTTTTTGGTATGTTTTTGTAGGGTGTGTGTGTGTGTGTGTGTGTGTGTTGTATGTGTGCGTGTGTGCATTTGTGTTTGCAGGTGTGTGTGTCTATGCAGGTGCATGTTGAGGCCAGAGGTTGTTATCCAGTGTCTTAATTGCTCTCTACCAGTGATTGCCTGTTTAGCTAGATAGACTAGCTGGCTAGTGAGCCCAAGGGATCCTCCCGACTCCACCCAACCCCTAGCACTGGAGTTACATATGTGCACAGCCATACCTGGCTTTATATGTGGATGCTGGTTATTCAAATTCAGATCCTCAAGCCTGACCAGCAAGTACTTTAGTCACTGAGATATGCACCCAGACTCATCTTTTGCAGTTTAGAAAGAGTGTCTACATAATCATTTCATTGAATTTGGCAGGTTTCTTTTGAAGAGGACAGACTAATGTTACATTACAATACTCTGCACATTATTTAGACAAACAGACAAAAAAAGGAGTCCTGCTTTCCTGTTCAAAGTTGTATATTATGTAATTAGATTCTAAAGCTAACCTACTGGAAAGACATGTTCACAGACCACAAAGCTTTTCAGTCATTCACTGAGTTATGTGGGTTCAACCTTATTTACTCCAAGAAAAAACCTATAAACTTATATAATATCTAAAAATTTTAAATCATTTTGCAATACTGATATAGATTAACATTTGAATCAGAGCTTATTTGGATTTTTAAGACTTATCTGTGTAATTTTGGGAAACACAAAAGAAAGATAAATACATACATATACAAACTAAAACAGTCCGCCCCAATTTCAGGATCCAAAAAAGAAAGGATTACGGAAAATGGTCCATTTTATGTAAGATGAGTTGATATTATCATCTAAAAAGGAAATTCCAACAGAGATATCAAGTATTTAGTTTGGAAAAAAAATAATCAGAATAGAAAGTAGAACCAGGCTTCCCAACATAACAAAACTTTAGGTTTTAAATTCCAGATGCACTACAAATATAAATTATTGATTCAATACATATTTATGAAACATTACCATTACCTAATGTTACACAAGGCTGCAGTGACTCACATTTAAAATTGTTCTTAGGCCAATTTTGTCATTTCAATAATATATAAACTCTTTAAGTAGATTTTTTTTTCATTTCACAAATATTTTCTAAGCACTTTCTCTGGCTCATATACTAGGAATACAAAGCTAAAGACACACCAGTCAATGTGTCTGAGAAACCAACTCAGTGTCTCTCCCTTTTCCCCTATGTTACCCAGTTCAGTTCTGGCCTGCAGAGAGTTCAGTACATGTAATAATAGCCAAAAACTTTCATAGACCCTGAATGTGTGAACAAAAAAAATAGGAAAAGTGTTGGGATTGCTAGGAGGAAGGAGCAGAGATGGGAGAAGGGAACTGACTTCTGGATAGTCTCTGGATTTAGAGAGACTCTACAGTCAATTCTCAATGTTCATCTCCATCAGTCATTAACTCCACGACTCCCATGGGCACCCATACCCACAGGTGCTCAAGTCCCTTAAATGAAATGGTGCAGCATTTGCATAAAATATACACAACCTGCCCTGTATTTAAAACTTCTCTAGATCAGGTAGAAATCCTAATGTAGAGTAAATTCTATTCAAAATAACTATACTATATTGTTTAGTGAATAATGATAGAAAACAGCATGTTTGATGTGGTTTTTCAGAACTATTTTTGATCAGTGGTTGGCTGAATCCACAGATGTGAAACCCAACTATAGGCTATTATAACAGAAAGACGTATGAATTACTTCAATACAACCTAGTGGGTGTAGGAAATGACGTGATGACTGGGTGCCAAGCATGCATGGTACATGCATGTTCAGCTGAATGTGAAAAGCTCAGAAAGACTGCACCAAGGCCAAGATGCTTCAGGATTCTGAAGACCAGCAGAAGACAGATTGGTTCATACTGGATCATTCAGATTGAATCGATTAGATAAACAAAGAATGACCTATTGAGTGGATGAACAAATAAAAGGGCGATGGTACCTTGCCTTTTGCTGGCTTGTTGGTGAGAAGACACAGAAATATAGGAACCCAATGATTCTAGAAGAAATGGATAAGAGTTTTGAGTTAGAATGTTCTGGCTACATGAACCAAAACATGTGACTGAATGTTGCATGCACACATACTGATCTAGGAGTTCAGTCATTTTGTTTCAACTGCATCTGGCCTCAGGGAAATGACTCTCCTGGTTCTCTTGGTCTTCTTCTTATGGTCTCTATAATGCCCACACAGTCAGCATCACAACAAATACTCAAAGCAGATTGCTTCTCAGAGTACTTTCTTGTGCCGGGGAGAGAAATATTATTTTGAAACCCTCCAAAGATACTTCCCAAAATCCAATGATCAGGATATGACATAACTATAGCCATCTTTGATTCTTTTTTTGGCCAGGAAGCCTGTGAAATAAATAATGGCATTTCAACCTCTTTGGAGGGTACTGCATTTGACCATCATGGAAGCGTGGGAGAATGGCTGCCTGCTATGCTAACAGTAGTATCTGCTGCAAAAGCTAAGTGAACACTGAAAAGGAGACTTGGCAGTATGTAACTATGAAGTTCTTTTGCATGTGAAAGTGACACATGGGAGCTTCCATTCCCAAATACAAAAAAAAAAAAAACTGACAATTTTTATGTATCCTATAAATATCACCATCTCTTGGATTTTTCTCTTATGTATGGAGGTCTCTCTATAATTTTTTTTTAAAGTGCTTTTAAAAACAGTATAATATGCTCCAAGATGCAGAAGATGTCCTTTTGCTTTCTTAGTCTTGCAGTTGAAATCAATTCTGAGAATTTTAATGGCCCTTTCAGAAAGATGGAGCCGGGAGGAGGTGAACATTATTAGTACATAGCAGCTTCCTGGGAATTTGACATATATTACTTCATCGGGTTCTTAGGCTGAGCCTGTGACAGGCATGAAAAGGGATCTGAGGCTGAGTAGGTCAAGTGCTTGTGTCAAGAGCAGAGAGTGGAGCTGGGAATCCTTGGCTTGACTGTAAAGAGAATCCCTAGCCTGTTTTATATGCCTGTCAGAAGGTAATGGTTTCCTGGGTATTTGAATATGTTAAAACATCTCACTTTTGTGACCACTGCTACTTACAAAACTACTGAAAATCAATAACAGGCAGAAAATGTCTCCTTGAGCCCTTCCTTGTTTATTAATTTATTGCTTCATATTATGGCTCTCATTTTCATAGTGCAAGGAAATCGGAGTGTACCGTGACAGACAGACTCAAGATGACTCAGAGAGCTTAAGTCCAAGCATTTGCTGGGATTTGCAGGGCCTTTCTCCTGCAGCTTTCTCAAATATGCCGCTTATCTAACATGTGTTCCCTGAGCCTCTCCTGCATCCCTCCCTCTGTACTCCTAGGTGTTTATAAATACTGATCCGATGCCAACGAAATATTTCTCTTTTTGGAAAAAAAAGGGAATTAAACCATGATAGATTCACATGCACTAAAGAACTAAACCAAATCTACCTCTTATAACCTCGAGACCTCTGCAACTGAGAATCACTCTTCAGTTGTTTTAGAACAACAAATCTAGGGCAGGGTCCTTTCTTCTCGCTAACCCAGAAGCATCATAACACCTGTAAATATATAAGTCATGTGCTAGCTAGTTCATCTCTGTTTTAACCCGTTGCAGAGCCTTCTGCACTTTTCTCTTTTCTCTGGTCCTACATGTCATGTGAAGCAAACCCCTATAGGTGGGCGGTCTGGACTCCTTCCCTCCGTGGATACCTTTCCACTGGGCTCAACCAAGAAGTGACACCATAGGTGAGATAGTATTCTAGTGGTTTCTGTGTGCTGTCTTCTTTTCAACTCTGCTCTCTGGCAGCCTCACATGTTCCCCTGGGACTGTGGCTACTCAAGGGGGATTTCACTCATTTTTTGGTTCTTACCGGGCTCCAGCCACACTTGCGAAGCCCTCTTTTGAGTTGTTGGCCAGGACTGTTCTGCATACAGAAACATACAGTCTATTATCATTGCTCTTGGTTGCTTCTCCAGAGGTGGAAGGTAAGCCTCGTTTGCTGAAGATATGCACTTCGAGCACAGGGGTCCCTGGACTGGTACTGAGCTGAATGCCTCCTTCCTGGGAACTAGCTTTCATAGTACCAGAAGGCACCATGTAAGCTTCCAATGGAGGAAAGCAACCAACAATTCTACTTAGCTATGATGCCTATGAACCACAGCAAAGATAAGCATGGCACAATAACCCTACAGCTGCAGGGGTAGCATGCATACCTTGGTGGTAACCAACAGCTGATTGGACTTAAGACCCATCGAACAAGAGGGGTATCAAGGCTTGCAGGTATCTTAATTTTCCTCATCTGTTCTCTATTGTATGCTTGTTCGAAACCTCATACTTGAACTTCATCTAAAGCTGGAAATAGTGGCTTGCTACAAGTTTGAAGCCAGTTTTGTCTATACAGTGAGATCCAGGCCAGTCAGGGTTACAGACTGAGGATTATTCTCAAAGTAAAAGGAAAGCTGTTTCTTGTTAAGCTTCTGGCTAATCAGAATATGAACACTGACTAAATCTGCATATCCAAGGTCCCTTTTCCATTTTACTAGGATGGAAAGTAAGGCTTAGAGTAGGCTCTGCATGCTTCTCCTGAGAAGACTGGAGACCCTGCTCACCAATGGCTCAAGCCATGCTACTGATGCGTGCACCCCAGAAAGTGCTTTCTCTCCCAGTGTGGATCCCCTTTCCTCCATGGCATCTGCTCTTCTGAGCTTTAAACAACAGCCGCTTCTGCGAGCTTTGGAGCCTGCAAGCTGAGGACATGAATGAACTGAGTCATCCTCAGAGAGCTTCATTAATTTTAAGGCAGTTTAAGATTTCTGAGTCACAGGCTTCAGTCATTTAGACTTCCCCAGCTGGCACTGTACTTGCCCACACACGTTTTCCTTCAAAGATCACATCTGAGTCTAGATGTGTGGCTCCGCCCACTCTCTTCAGTCTCTGAGAGAAACCAACCTCAGAGAAGCGAGCAGGGTGACACGAAAGCCATTTGCCGTGTGCACCCTAGGCTGCATGCAGATCGAATGAAATTAGCGGTCAGCTGCTTCATCCACATTCGCTCCATCGCAGACATGTGCAATTCTAAATTCTATATCCAACACAATATTGTACCCGGCCTCCCAAGGAAACTTAGTTATACCATATGGTGACTCCACTTGCAACACAATATTTAGCAACTTGATGAACAAGGAATGAATCATATCTTAGCCATCTTGGCCAAATATTGTTTTATATAGCAACAGTATTAATAATATATATGTTTTACTTTTTTTTTTTAACAGTAGTACTTCCTGCTACACCCACTGTAAATTAAGAGCTAGACCTCACTGGAAGTAGCTGCACAATAAGAGTGCTTGCTCATCAGCAACCTTCAGTTCAACATTGCCCTCTACATACGACACTCATTAGCAATCTTCAGTCCAACACTGCACTGTGCATAAGATACATTCAGAATGTGTTTTTTCTTTTCCTCCAGAGCAGCTGCTGAGATTGAGCAATAGTCTCCCAGGGTAACGAAGCATGGAATCCTGGGGCATTTCCCGGATACTGAAAACAAAAGACATGTAGCCACAAGGAGGGTAGTGCTGAAGCACTATCTTTCCCACCAGAGAGAAGCCCCTGTAGTCTCAGGATGTGGAGAAGCACCTTGGCAAGTCACTGTGGAGGGAAGGCATCCTGTGTGGGGGCTGAGTGACCATGTTCCTTTTGACACCTCAGTTCTGTCATTTGACAAAACAACGATGAAACCTTCTCTAAATCATAAAGTTTCAGGCAAGTGCTAAGTCCTTCCTGTAAAAAGGGTATGTAGACACTGTCTAGTACATGTATGTGCATGTGTGTGCACATGCACACGCGCACACACACACACACACACATACACACACACAAAAGTAAAATGCAATCTTCCCCCTTCAGTAAACCTTCAAGATGACAACTGGAAGACAGTGAGATCACTGCAGCAGTATGCGCTGTGTGACTCTAGCAGAGCTATATGCTGGGTAGAAACCCTTAGCTCCATAGGAGAGTCCTTGATGACGCCCAAGATAGAGCATGAATGATCAGAAATAGTTAGGGAGGAGAAATGATACTTATTTCAGTCAAAGACAGGACCCTTTCTTACTGGAGAATATAATGCAATGACACAGAATGGCAGAAAAGAGGCTGTGTTTTTATCAAGGAATACTATCAAGGAATATTAGTTAGCATTACTAGGCTAACAATGATTTTATGAAAAACAAGGAAGGCTTTAAGGAATTCTACTCTGTAGCAGCAGCAATTCATCTCACCTCACTCCCCTGAAGATCACCATGCCCATCTCTGTGGGGAAAGTGTTAGCTGTGCAAAATTGAGCTTATTGGAGCTGGCAAGGAAGAAAGCCACTCTGCTTCATCTGGTTTTCTCAGCATTCTTACCTAGGGGAAAGAAGCCACTGTGTTCATTCTTGGAAAAACAGGGTAGGTAGACTACAATGTTCATTCAGTCATGAAATGGTCTGACTCTTCCTTGGGACGCTGAGTGTCTGAGATGGGCAGGGCTCGAGTATCATGTAATCCACTTCCTTACCTTACAGGTGGCTGGGCCTAGTGAGATCAGGGAACAGAATCAGAGCCACCAAGAAGACAGATATCAGGTAGAAGGGGCTGTGACTCACAGTGTTCCTGAAGACTGGGTGAATGCTAACGACTTGAGGGATTAGAGCTGGCTGTCTCAGAATTCTCATGGCCCAATACTGTGAGGTCACTGCCACACAGGGCAGAGAAGAGAGATTCACAGGGAGATCCTGATCTATGAGAAAGACAATTTCATCTCCTACAATGAGAGAATCATCACCTAAAGATGCTATTCAGGGAAGGTGTCCTGCTTACCAGGTATGTGAGGAGACTGGACACTAGTTAACCTGTATTTAATAAACATCATCTCGCTATAGACTACTATAAGACTTAAAAATCTCTCGTAAGGAACTGTGTGTAAGATGATGTGACGGCTAATCTTAAGAGTCAGCTGAAACAGGCTGCCGAATACTGCTGTGAAAGCCTTTCTTGATCAGGTTGTTTGAGGTGGGAAGACCCGCCTTAAATGTGGCAGTGCCTAGTGCTGGCAGCCCCGTAAGAGGACATGTGAAAAAGACACATAGCACTTTTCCTGCTTATACTCACTCTTGCCAGTGACTTGATTTATCCTACTGCTGCTGCTTTCCTTCACCCAATTATAGGTCCTAACTTCCGGCTTCCACTGCAGACCAAAGACCAGAGGTTCTCCTCTAACCTTCTAGGCCTCTAGTGCCAGATTAGGATTGTGGACATACTCACCTTCATGACCAAGCAACTACAGGATTCTTAGTCTCTCCAGCATAAGTCAGCCATTGTTGAACTACCCAGACAATTTCATATAAGCCAATAACCTAGCAAATCCCCCTTTAATATGCATATTCATCCCATTGGTTCTGTTAAGAGAACCCTGACTAATTACATTGCACTGTCCCAGTTATCTTTGTTAAGTAGGGACCTTGTCCGTTTCTTCATCTCCTCACTGCATGGGGCAGATGACATCACTGGGGTATTTGGTGGCTTCTAACCCTGTCTGGAATGAGTGAAAAGGCCTCATTCATATGCCTAGAGTCTTATTGGGGTTGACTAGAAGGTTGAACAATCCGGGATTGCTCTCCCTCTCTGCATCTCCCTCTCTGCCTGTGGTATGCCCCCTTCCCTGTAGTTTCTCTATCAGGTCATTGGTTGAGCTTGCGATAGCACTTTCAGCTCTCCCAGACACCAACGCTGACTCTTTCTGGATCTCTGAGGTAAAATGTAGAGTCAGTCGTGTGTCTTTTGTGCTGTTTTGCTGTTGGTATAAGCAGACTCACACTACCTAGATTCCAGAGGGGAATCAGATCTCCCTTCTAAGGAGAAGAGTGCCAAAAGTGTGTAGCCACCTTCAACTTGGCACATTCCTGTCTCCACTTGGGGTCACTTCATGCGTGTAAGAATTATTATTTTTATTCCTTCTTCAAGAAAGAAATGTGATAGGAAGAAAGAAGCAAAGCATCTCAGATGAAAACTGAAATTTTATACACACACACACACACACACACACACACACACCTGTGCCTCAGGTACAGCACCTGGCACATAGAAGATGACCAATAGACAGAGGTGACCTAAGTGACAAGAGCTTGCTAGTATATTTGTTGTCCTAAGAATGGATTTCTTACACTGAACCTCCCAGGAAAAGTGCCAGGGGAATCTTATTGCAAAACCAGCAGTTTATTGGGTTGACAAAGAGAACATTCAATTAAAGAGAGTTTCAGAACACAATGGAATCATTTCAGTTATGAAATGTGGACTTAAATAAGTAATCGTTTAGAAATATCCTACAAGCGTTTGAAGACCGGCTGGCAGGTGCCGACTCTTTTGGCTCTGGCACAGAGTAAGACCTTTTGTGGGCACAGATGGGCAGAGGCACCTGTGGATTCAATACCACAGTAATTTCTGCTCCGGTCCAAAGTGCTGCCTATACCTGCACAGAGCAGCAGGATTCTAGAAGCATGCCGCTCATAGATCTTCTAAGAAAGAAGGGTACTATCCATCATGTGTTCATCCTAAGCATGGAAGATGTGGTGGGAAAGTCAAGTCCCAAGTCCCAAGAGCCTCCTCATCTCTCAGTTAGAGCAATCTGTCCATTGTGAGACCCCAAAGGAGGTGCTGGTTAATATTTGGCAATAGACTAAGGGGCAGTCATGGAGCCCTCTGAGGATGTTGGAAGGATTTCAATATTCTTGAGGTCGGTCAGCAGTTTTTAGACTCTTCATTTTCCACTGGCTATAAGAAGCTATGATTCTGATATTTTGTCCTAAAGAACACCATAGTAACTGACTTCTGAAATGGTTTTCAGTGATCTGAGCCTTCTGGCACTCACACCCCTGTGACTTCTTTCTGGGTTCGGGATAGTCCTGGTAGTTTACCCAAAGTGATCTGGAATGCATATTCCAAGATTAGAAATTGTCACTATCTTCAGGCTTCTCTTCTCTGGCTCTCCTTACGTATTCCCTAGAATAAACCAAATCGTCATGAGAGAGCGGGTGAAGTGGCTGTCCTACTGGGAAAGCTCATGCAGCTAGAAACAGAGGGTAGCCTCCAGGCAACGTCGAGGGAAGAAAAGAGACCCTCAGTTCAACAACTGTTACGTTGCATGATAGCAGTGACCTTACACAGTTATTTAAGGAAACTCAGAATCAGATCCCTTCCATTTGAGCCTTCAGATGAGACTCAACACCTTACTTGTACCCCTTGTGAGTGGCCCTGAAGAGCATGACAGAGAGAAGCTAAGCCACGCCTAGATACCCAACCCACAGGAAAATAATTCTGTTATATCATGCCACTTAATTTTGGGGAGGTCTTCTGTCTTGTATCTGTAGAGAGCTAATGCAGGCACGTAAAAGAACAAGATTCTGCAGTTCAGCCAGTACTTACTATTGTGTGATTTCTGACCTCACCAGGAGCCAGGGAGGAACCTGGCTGAAAGGATGAAGTCCTAGCACCTAGCTCAACTATCACATGGCCCCATGAGCAAAGCCATTGCTTTGTTACTCTTTCAGGTAGCTCCTGCCTTGACCTTCAGCAACCTGACTGCTGTTTCTCACCTGGTACATTTTACCTCCTAGAGCTGACACACAGACTTCTTTTAGAAATGCTCCCCTCGTAGCTGCTGGTGGTGGTGATGCGCACCTTTAATCCTAGCACTCAGGAGGCAGAGGCAAGCTGATCTCTGTGAGTTCAAGGCCAGCCTAGTCTCAAGTGAATTTCAAGACAGCCAGAGTTACAACAAAGAAACCCTGTCTCAAAAAGCCAAAAAAATAAAAATGATGATGATGATGATGATGATGATGATGATAGTAATAATGAAGCAATTGTAGCTTCTACCATCTATGATAGGATTACTTTATTCAAATCTATGTGTCTAACTTTATAATAAATCTTATACACAGAGGAATGGTCATTCTCCATGATGTCTATTACAAAAAGGTCTCAAAGTACAGCAAAAGTCCAAAACAGAGTGATTTGTCCTCTTGCAAGACTATAGACTCTAACCCTCATCGTGAGTTATATTAGTCAGGGTGCTCTAGAAGAACAAAACTTATGGAATGGACACATATTTTTTTCCATATCATATATGATATATAATGGATATATAATATCATATATGTGATATATATGTGATACATACATACGTATGTATATATGGAGATGGAGATTTATTAGAAAGGTAGAATGGCTTGCAGGCTGTGGTCCAGCTAGTCCAACAATGGCTGTCTACCAATGGAAGAGTCTACCAACGAAAGGTCCAAGAATTCAGTTTTTCAGATAGTCTTCAGTGTCTGCCAGAATCCTGAAGAAGTAGGTTTTAATGCCAGTGAAGCAATGGACTTGCTAGCAAGATTGGCAGTGAGTAGGTAAAGAATGAGAGGTTCCTTCCTCCATGTCCTTTATACTCGCTGTGGTGTGGACCAAGTTAAAGGTAGATGTGTCTCCCCACCTCAAAGATCCGGATTAGAAATGGGTCTCCCACCTCAAAGATCCGGATTAGAAATGGGTCTTCCCACTTCAAAGGATTTAATTAAGAAAAAAGCCCTCACAGGCGTACCCAGCCCCTTGGGTTTTAGTTCATTCTAGATGTAGTCAAGTTGACAACCAAAAATAGCTGTCACATGAGTATATCTGGGAGTCGGAGCTAAGGCCCTAAAATAGGAACTTAAGATGAACAGGGGTGCTCATCTTGCTTCCTTCTGTTAATCCAATCTGGGACTGTAGCCCACAGGGATGGTATTAGCCATATTCAGGGTGAATCTTCCCTCCTCAGTAACACCTCCAGGGAATACCCTCACAGACACATCCAGAATTCCGCCCCCCAAACCCTAGGTGATTCCAAATTCCACTTCGGTGACAAGCAAGGCTGAACATCAATCACATCTGTCCATCCCTTCAGAACAGTGAAAGTTTATGTTATTTAAGCTACCCTGTCTGTAAATTTTGTTTGGCATCTTGTGCTGACTGATGAACTGTTGGTTGACCAGATTCTCAATCAGTGCTTTGGAGTGAGTAGATCCACACGATGGTGAAATGGAAATAAGTCTAGAAGCATGTGACATTGAACTCTGTATTAGTATTCTATAGAGGAGCAGACCATAGAATGGATAATAATTATGTGTATGGATATATACATACACATACATACATATATGTATACATATATATATACACATCTATCCGTATCTATATATTGAATGTTATGAATGTATAAAGGCAACTTAATGGATTAGATTACAGGCTATGGCCAAGTCCAACAATGCCTGTCTCACTCTGCAGAGACTGAGAAGCTGGTAGTTGTTTGGTCTATGAGGGTAGATCTTGCAATGGTTCCAATCTGATACTGAAAGCCTGGAGGGTTCCTGGAGACCTGCTGGTTTTCATTTACACTGAAAGTCTGAGGAAATCCCTTGTAGTATCAGGGAAAGAAGCAGTAGCAGCAGCAGTAGGGTAGATGATCTGACAGTGAGAATGAAGGGAGGAAGGGCAAAAAGAAAAAAAAGTCCTTTGTCCATGTCCTTTAATCTAGGCCCCCAGTACACCTGCCCCCCATTAAGGCCATGACAGCCCTCAACAGACATGCCCAAAGGCAAGCCCGATACATACAATCCCTTATTGAGTCTCTCTTACCTGGTGATTCTAGATTGGAATTAAAACTAAACATCACAAACTCTCTCTAATCTCTACCATCCAGCCAAAACAACTAGTCCTTATTGATGGCAGTTTTCTTCTGAATAAAATGGGCTTCATCTTCTCTATATGTCCCAACTGGTGAGAGGTGAGGTAGTGTTTGCCAAGCACTTGTCCAGAACCGAATGCAGAGCTGCATTCCTTGTTTCAAGTTTTCTCCTTTCGCCAGACAGAGCAATAAGATGAAGCTAGTGCAGGCGCGAGAAGCCTTATACAAGAAGAATCCCCTTTAGAATCAAGATATATATTTTACCATAGATCATCCTGCATTGATTTTTATTTGAAAACTATTGTATAAAAATCTTACAGCTCTTGATTAATCATTTTTGGAGTGGTGTCTTTAAGTTTTTGTTCCTAAGGGTGGCTGCTTTCCATTCACACATTGGGTCCTGGTTCTCTCTTACCTATAAAGACCTCTGGGCATAAGTGAAAACAATCCCTGACTCTCAAATATCCTTGCTCCAGGTGCTGGCAGGCTGTGTGCCCAAGCACTTTGCAGATATAGATTAGTTCTCCAGTCGCTGGGGACTTGGGCCTCATACAGTGTCGTGGTGACACTTTGGTTTTTCTCTAAATAACCTCGTCAGGGACGCTGGCTGATGGACAATCTAAACAAAATTCCTATTTTTTTTTAGGGGGGGGCAGTTTAACTTGTGCTCTGCATGTTTCCCTGATGCATTTCGAGGCACTTTGTGAAAGGGATCCTGTCAGCAGCTCCAGAATTTGACCTTAGTGAGGTATCTCCACACAAGCTGAGGACAAGCCCCATTCTTTGTATGGGAATCCCAGAGGCCTCCTCTGTCTCTTAAGTCTGCATGTTGAGGCTCCGGTCTATCCACACCAGATTGAGAGCAGTGATCCAGAATTCAGAGCATTCTTGTAGCTTTGAACTTTCTCGCCTAGCATAGAGCAAGAGGAAGACATGGCAGAGAAGGCAATGACTGTGTGCTAGGGAGGGGCATTCATGACTAGCCCTGGCTGCAATGACAGGGTTAGCCAATGATCATTTCTGCAGTCACTAAACTGAGGGAGGGATTGACACTTTCTACTGCTCACAACTATCCCACGAACTGCACCATTGTCCTGCCATTTTGAAGAAGCATGAACTTAAGTTTGGAGATATTTCATTGTTCACTTAAGATTGCGGAGTTTCTAACTCCAGTCAAGTCAGTAATGCTTTTTGAATGAGGGTTGGTTGACTTTCTGAATTCCACTTCTTTTTATCAGTCTTTTCCCCAGATTTGTCATGGATTAAGCCCTAGAATTGCTAAGTGATTGTACCATTCAGAGAACTGTTTACTTCCTGGAGTTGAACTCCCTTATAAATTTTATTTGTTAGCATGCTCTTTTATTGAATGATATAAAATTTCATGCTGTCCCAAGTATAACCATTATACTTAGATATATGTTTTAATTGCCTCACTGGAAAAAAGCCAATATTACGAAATCAGATTTTTTATTTACATTTTTACGTTTTATTAGCCAGCCACAAAAGCATGTGCTCCTATTTGCATATTTGAGTGCAAACAAGGGTCACACATATTAAGGATTCCTTCCGTGGTGTCTTAGTCACTGTGGAGAGCTGTGGAGAGACACCATGACCAAGGAAACTATTATTTAAAAAAAAAAAAAGCATTTAATTGGGGGCTGGCTTACAGTTTCAGAGGTTCAGTTCATTATTATCATGGTGGGAGCATGGGGGGGCACACACAGTGCTGGAGCAGTAGCTGAGAACTACATCCAGATCTACAGGCCAAGAGAGAGAAAAGAGAGAGTCCTGGGCTGGGCCTGGGTTTATGAAAAACCCCAAGCCCACCCCTAGTGACACATTTCTCCAAACAAAGCCACACCGCCTCATCTTTCCAATCTTATCAAAGACTTCCACGCCCTGGTGACTAAACCTTCAAATATTTGAGCCAATTGGGATATTCTTATTCGGACCACATGGTTTTCCAGAATAGGCTGTTTCATATGGAGGTGAGATTCCATAGTACTTTTGCTAAAAGACTGGGCACCTGGGGACCTAGGAACTATTGTAGATGGGGTTTTTTGTTCTGACGCGCTTTCTTGAGTTTACAACCACTGAACACGTTCTGGTGAAATACCATGCAGAGGGCCAATGCATGATGCCAAAGTTGTCATAAGTTGAAACTATATTTGGACACAGAAGGAAAGCGTATGTGTGTGTGATAGGGGTGTGGAGGGGGGTGGGGGGAGGGAGAAAGTGGAGGAAGGGTGTGGAGGAGGGAGTGGCAGCCAGGACATTTGCACAAAGGCATCATCCCAGGATCACAGGATGTGCCAGTGGGCAGACTGGATCTGTCCTTCACACTCAGTGACTTAAATAATGAGATCTATAATGAAACTTCTTTTAGGGCATTCTTGTGAGGACTAAATAAGACAAAATACACAAGGGTCTTATGAATTGGCAAGTCTGCTACACATACTGATTCCTATTCACCTTAGTCTAAGAGCTTAGCCAAAGTCAAGTCCGAGGCCAAGTTGCTAATTGCTTGAATCGGGGACTGAATTGGGTGGAAACTCAACCCATCCTCATTCATGCTGGTCTACTTGTGATGCCCATTTTGTCCATATTGAAGATTGTATTATAAAACTGGAACGGAATCCTAAATCACCACTTCATTTCTCCTCTTCCCTCTGTAAGTATGGTATTATTACTCTGTAGTGTCTAAGATGAAGGTCAAGGAATTTCAAGTTGGAATTTTGAAATGTGGATGTCCTGGCCCAGGAGCTTCTGTCCCACCCAGAGAGGTGTTTTGGAGCCAGGTATGGAAGGAAGCACATGGTAGATTTACCAGAACACCTTGTAAATAGAATCCTTGGCCAGGAACCTTTCTCTGCAGCTAGTCTGTAACATCTATCACTTCCTCAAGTAAGTGGATCTTTCTACCTGTTTTCATTTATCTGCTCAGTGATGTTCAGATGGGCAGGAGGCAGACTGTGATATGCAGAACACTGTCACATGTTGGTTTTCCTGCCTTCTAGTTGCATCTCATTTCAGTACTGGACACACAACAGCTAATACTCCCATAAGAAAAGAAGCTACAAAATCGAGGCCAGGGCGTGGGGTTGGGGGGTCAGGGAAACAGTCGAGTATGTCCTTTTTATTTTTTTCTTTACTTTTTGGTGGTCATACATTGGACTTTCCTAGTAGATCATTTATCCAATGGGAAAAGTACATCTCTAGGCTAGCCTTGGTACAACAAATATTTAATCAAAAGTCACCTTTTAACAGTCACTACTAGGAATCACCTTGCAAATAAAAGGTGACTTCCCAGAATACGAACTGTATTAAAAAACATACAGTGAGAAAGGAAATGACCACTGTGGGAGGATTTCAAGTGGCCCGTTTAAACCAGAGGCTTACTCAACTCTAGAAAGTGTGATGTCAGGCAACATGCTGTAGTGAAAAAACATAGTTTCAGAATAAACTCATTTCCTTGCCTTTTTCCTCCCCAGCACAGAACACACACACACACACACACACACACACACACACATACACGCGCGCGCGCACACGCGCGCACACACACACACACACACACACACACACCCCTCCACGACCACTGAGTAATGGGCTATCATGGAATAAATGAGTCTTTCTAGGTCTTAGTACTTTCATCCATAAAGTGGGGGTAATATGACAGCCAAGGAGAAAGATGGGGGAGGTTTAAAACTCTCAGGGTGCAATTAAAGCCTTCCAAGTACTGAGGTGAGTGATAGAGAACATTTTCAAAGCCATGGAGCAATGTACACGGAGCTAACACATTTGATGCGCACCAAGCCCGAGAAGTGTGTCACAGGTCTCATCGCTGCCCAACATGCGTCTCGACCTCTCCACTGTTTGTAAACACAACGCCTCTATGAACTTTGCTGAATGTATCTCCAGTGGCTGTAGTTACAAAGGAAGGCACCTTCTTCCCCAGCCTTTTCCCCTTCTTAGCAGAAATGAATGACAGAAATGCTTTCCAGCTTTAGCCGAAGGCTTAAGGATGTCAGCGTGCGAATATGAAGTCAAGTGCAAAGAAGAGACCTGAGGAAAATGGCCTTGAACTGTATGAGTGCAGTGAGTTGTGTGGCGGTGGGAACGTCCTGATAAACAGTCCAGAGAAACAAAGACACACTAAGTATGGAATGGGTAGGATGCAAGCCAAGCAAAGAGGGGAGCCCTTCGTGTGCTGAAAGCACAGCATGCAATGAAACGAGCATCAAGAGATCCAGGGTTCTCTAGTTCCAGCCCAAAGAGCAGGATGCCCAGTCCACCAGCTATGATCCAGGAGTGCTGCTAAGGGCTAGATGTTTGTACCCCTCTGACACTTATATGGAGAAACATTAATCCAGTGTGACAGTGACAGGAAGTAGGACCTTTGGAAGTCATGAGTGGGATAAATATCCTTATTTCAGAGGTGTCAGTCAGTTGCTCTGCCTTCCCCACTACACAAAGACCCCATGTGAAGACGCTGCATAGAAACCAGAATGCAGGTCATGACAAGACACCATGTCTTCCAGTGCCTTATGTTCTACTTCTCAGTCTCTGTCAGAAATAAATTTATGTCATTTGTGAGCCACCCTGTTTGCTGTTTTGTTATGGCAACCAGATTGAACAACTCCAGAGAAATCATTCAGAGACATCTCAAAAAGAATCAAAGTCACCTTGGAGTGGAGTCTATTTCTCTACCATGGTCTTCAGCCCAGTCTAATTGCAATCTGCTGTGCTGCTTACCTGGCCAGCACAGCACAGCTGCTGACATCGAGCATTGAGTTATTAGAAAGCTAGACCTTCTTAATTCTTTGCTTTCCCGTATTCCTTCTCAGCCTACAAGGCCAACAATAATCTCTTATGTGTATTATTTTATGACTCATAGGACTATTTCAAGGTCTACAAAGAAAGGAAATCTGTATTTCCAATGGCCACATCTCCATATCCAATGTCTAGTACATAGTAGGTTTCAAAAAAATATTTTCTCTGGATTTATTCCAGGTTAAGAAGAAAAAAAAGCATACTTTCAGAAAAGCTTCTTGGAGTCCTGAAAAGACACACGCTTCCTTGGGCCAACATACTGTAACAGCCCCATTGTTATACGATGTTACTATTCGTTTCTCAGTCCTTCTCTGAGACTAGACTGAGCTCTTGGGTGAAGGAGACTAAATCTTACTCATACTTGGATCTTCAGCACAGGGGCTAGCTTGTCGGAAACCTTCATAGATTTCCCAGAACTGCAACTGCAGTTCTAGCGATCATCTGAGGTAAACGGGGCTGTTATTTCACAGATGAAAACTAGAGACCGGAGAGCAGGAAAAATTAACCGACTCAATTCCCTTCTGAGAACAGAGACTGGCGCTGGAACACGGTCTCTCGAGCCCTTCTTATGAGGAAGTTTTGTGGTGGTCACTCAATAGAGGCCACAGGGAACCTTTCTCCATGGGTCCTCAGTAGAGATGGCCTAGGATCTGTTCTTGAACTTGGCTGAGACTACAGGGCCCTGCACACCAGTCTGTGGTCATGGTGGGTGACATCCTCAAGCAGTTTTCCTTTTAAGGGACAGATTAGGGATTGGAGAGAAGGATGTGAAAAATATCAAGAGACATGTTCCACTTTAGTTTCTTTTTAAAAAAAAAAATTGTCGTCTAGGGTGCAAGATCCTTTCACCATTTCTAACCAATCCTCAGGCAATTCCTGATCATTAGAGTGACTGTTGTTCTGGTCAAATATAATTATAAATAGTTCTCTACTTTGTTCTGAAGTGATATTGCAGAAGATCGTTATGCAGTGGCTTCCCTGGTAGAAAGAGATGCTGTCGGCAGGTAAAATCCCAGAGGACTCCCAGTAGCCTAGCCCTTGGCCCTGGCTGCTTCTCCTTTTCTTTCCTGATACTACATTGCTTGTCTTACCAGGAAGCAGTGGGTAAGGTCAAGAAGCTGAAGTCTGCAGCCCTGGACTGAACTTTCCCCCCGGGTCTGCTCAAGCCAGTAGTCTGGAACCTTCCCAGGAAGTTAAGAATAACCCCGGGGTGAAAGTGCAGCCTTCATTTGACCCCAGCATTGAATGTGTTCCTGGCCCACATGCCAGGACTGGAGAAGCCTAGCTCTGTGGCTGGGAGCCAAAATCACTCACTGGAGGTGTGGATGCAAAGGTGTGTCTCCCTGAGCCTCCAAACAGACTTTGCCTTGAAGTCAAAAGATGCTGAAAGTACCTCAAATCCTATAACTGAGGAGTGCATGCGTAGGATCGTGTGAAGGAGGTGGTGACACCAACTACAAGCCCACATTGGACTTCTGTTGAAATGAGAAGCGCTAGAGAGAAAGAATGAAACTAATCCTAGAGACTGTGGGCAGCAGGGCTTATGCAAGAATCTTCAGAAACCGAGGAGAGCCGCTCCTTTAGGTCAGTATCACTGCAGAGGGGGCCCGGTGCTCAGAGAATGTGTGGCTTTCTGCTGAAAACCATGTCGGAAAAGATCTAAGTCCCAAAGTTGACCTAAGCCTGCCGGGGTTGCGTGGCGGCGGCGGTGGTAGTTACACAGTTCAGCATCCCTGGCTCAGCAGCGCGCGCAGCAGACCAGGCGCGCCCAGAGCCCTGGACCGCGGAAGGATATAATGCACTGTTTACCTCGGGCCGGGGCTGAGCCATCCTGGGGCGAGGCCGGTGTCGTCGTCCCCCCCCCGCCCCCCCCCCCCCGCGGCTGGGACGCTGTTGGGGTGGCGACCGCTGCCCTGGCCACCGGCGGGCGCTGGGGAGCCGCGCGCGCACTGGCAGCGGCGCCGCTGATTGATGGGAGCCCGGCTCAATGACAGGGGCCGGGGCGTGGGAGGGGCGGGGCCGGCGACGAGGGCGGGGGCTCAGTGGAAATGTGTCGGTGACATTGAATGGGGAGACCGAGCGCGAGCAAGCGGGGCGCGCGCGCACACATTCGCGCACACACAGCCGGGCTCGCTCCGAGATCCCCGGCCACGTAAGTAACTATTAATACCGCCTCGCCCGGGGATGCGGGCGTGCTGAGCGCCGGGATTGGCCTGGGGCGCCGTGGCCATCCCCTTTAATTTTTAAATACACGGTCCTCTCCTACTTCTGGGTGACAAGAAAAACGAAATAATAAAAGAAGAAAAGCCGTCGATTTTTATTTTTTCCTCCAGAACAAACCCTACCGTGCATTTGGTCGCAAGGCATTGAGAGACAAGAGTGGTTTGCAAATTCTTCCAAGGCTCAAGCCCAGTTTTGCAGCGGGAAAGGAACGCCGCACGTTGGCAGGGTCGGGGGAGCATCTGCTGCCAGCTCCTGCAGGACCCCCGGAAGCTCCTGCTGGGGACACTGAGTCCGCCGGTCCGCCCAGATCACCGCTAGCACTTCTGGACAGATTCGGAGGAGGATCCGGGACGCGAGCGAGCGGCGACAGCAGGAACCAGTGCTGACCGCGCGCGGGCTCAGCTTTGGGCTTTGTCGCCGTACCTGTGACTGCCCCACTCCCGCACTCTCTGCCCAGCTTTTGCAATCTTTTGTTGGCACCGCTGACCGCTCCAAGTTAAATGCTCCTCTGCTATTTTCCTTTTTTTCCTGTCTAATTTTTTTTTTTTTTTTTGAGAGCTCTTTGCAATTCTTTTGGAAAAGCCTCAGACGCCATCTACAGTTAAGACTTAGGTAACTGCCCTCTCTGGCACCCCCCTTCCACGCCCCCCACCCTTTCCACCCAAAAAAGGGGGGTGCAGCGCGAATTCTGGCTGCCGCGCGGCGTGTGCCGGTAGACCCGTGCCTATTTCCTTTTTCTTTTTGTTTGGTTTCCAACGCGTGGAGGGCGAGCCGGCGCCGCGCGCTCCCTGAAGACTGCACAAACTCCACGCAGGGCTCGTCCGCCCGGTCTGCGGATCCTCAGCCGAGGATCGCCCCGGAGCCCGGCGCTGCGGCTCCGCATCCCAGCGGCACGCTCACTCGTCCAGATCCACGCTGTGAACAGAGACCCACCGACTCCAGAGCGCGGTTCTGCACCGCGCTGGCGGCTTCGGGGTAACAAAAGGACCCGAGTTGTCCGCAGAGCGAGCACCCCCGGGAGCAGGGCTTGCAGCCGGGGACCTGCCCTGCAGCGCCCATCCGGGAGCTAGCTCCTAAACTCTTTCTCCACCGAAGCCCCATTCTGGTCTCCTCCTCTCTTGATCCCTTTAAGTCGGTGGCATCGAGGCGCCTGCAGCCGCGGCTCATCCATCTCTCTAGCGGGTTTTTCGGTTTGTTTGTTTGTTTTGTCTTGTGCGATCCCCACACTCATGAACATACACAGGTCTACCCCTATCACAATAGCGAGATATGGGAGATCGCGGAACAAAACCCAGGATTTCGAAGAGCTGTCGTCTATAAGGTCCGCTGAGCCCAGTCAGAGTTTCAGCCCGAACCTTGGCTCTCCGAGCCCGCCTGAGACTCCGAACTTGTCGCATTGCGTTTCTTGCATCGGGAAATACTTACTGTTGGAGCCTCTGGAGGGAGACCACGTTTTCCGAGCTGTGCATCTGCACAGCGGAGAGGAGCTGGTATGCAAGGTAACCAGCCCGGCATTGGTTTTGCTTTTTGTCTTAAAAAAAAAAAAAAAAAAAAAAAATCATCCCGAGTCCTTTGCCAGGGCCAGGGAGGGGGCGGGAGGTCGTGGAGCCCTGGAGTCCAGGGGCGGGAGATTCGCGGGATAATTATGCGTGGCCTTGTTAAGTGGGTTTATTTGTGTGTCTGTCCACGTTGGACTAGTTGCGAAGTTTTTAGACCCTTTTAGACAATGGGGCGGGCTGCAGCGGGGGCGTTTTAGGGAGAGCCGGGGAGGGAGGGTGGAGAGACTGAGCTGGGGCACGGACACGCGTGCCCTAAAAGTCTCCTGGGGCTCCGGTGCCCCAGGCTAGGTTGGGGGATTCTTGCATGGGGATTTCTCTCTAGGTCGAGCCCCCTCCCCTCCCTGCAAGGGCCAGGGAATCCCCGGTTGGTTTTAGAGACGTCTCTCACTCTGTTCCTTTTGTAGCCATTGTTCTTAGCAGCCTGCAGGTGTTAAACCTTTGTTCCGAAGGTGCCCTTTAAAAGACACAGAAAAAGTGTCCCCTCTGGCTGAGCCCAAGGCTCTAGTAGGGGAAAAGGAGTTTTAAAGTCCTTTCTTTTGCCTGGAGTCTGGAAAGGAAGGTTGGGGTGGAAATCAATCCCTTGATCACCTTTGGGTGAACGACGGATCCTTTGGGTCTTTTTGTCTAGGTTTCTTCGCATCTTCAGACTCCCTGTCTGGTTTGCACACTCCTATTGCTACCCTCCCTCGCCCTCTGCACCCACAACACCTTTGCCTGTTCAGAGACTAGCCTTTGGAGTCCCCTGTGCGAATACCAAGAAGGGCGCTTCAATTTCCTTTTTGTCTTTGACCCTGAACACTGACTAGTTGTGTCTCTGTGTGTCTGTGTGTCTTTGTGTGCGCTCACCGAGCACCAGGCAAGGTGATCGAGGAGGGATAGTAACAAAATATTTGACTACAGCCCATTTCCTACTGCAGTGGAGAGCAGTAGAACTGGATGTAGATCAAGAATACATTACCACTTAAATTTAGGGTTTTCTCGTTGTTTTATTTATTTATCTCTTGAGAGGGGAGTGGGATTCCGTGATCTCTTTGAAATGGGTACTGCACACATCTGTGCTACAAGTAATGCATTACACTTTCCTCATCAATCATGGGCTGCTTTGTGAAATCGCCTTATTTCGTGCTGAACTGAGCGCTTCCTTGCAAAAACCGAGTGGGTGAAGATCTCCAGGCAGTTTTGAGATTATTTATTTCCTAACTTAGAGGAAACCAAAGACTCTTTAAATATTGCTCTTTGCATGTACTAAGCATTGGATATTTTGCATCTTCTTCAAGTTACTGTAATCAAGAGTAACTATGCCCAGTTAAAACATTAAATTCAGTAAGCAGCTCAGAGCCTGATTGGAACCCTGCACACTGCACAATAGGACAGTCATCCTTTGAAATGAATGAATTCCACCGAGCTGTCATTCTCCTATGAAATATGCGCCATCATATTTCATAAAGGCTTCAGTACAGCATTTTAATATTTTTCCCCCAAAGGCTAGAGATGATTTCAAGTAAAGGGAGTCTGTGGCCACATTCTGCAGGAGCATCCTGCTGTTATTTCTTTGTTTAAAACTAGGGTTGTCTCTGGCCTCTGTTCTCCTTTCAGATCCTTCAAGACATATTTCACTGTAAGCTGACCTTATAGTGCCATTTGCAGACTTGCTCTCTGGCCCCAAACTGTACTTAATCTGCTGGTTTAGTTATTGCAAAGATTGAATCAGCCCCTCACCAATTATAGTGTGGCTGCAAGTGGATTTAAGTGCAGTATCATTGTTTTGCTTGACAGAGGTCATCCCTTTACGACTCGGCAGCTTCTGTTCCCCTGCCTTCTTAGAGGTGATGTGAGTGACTTGTACAAGCAGAGCTGTGTGCAAGACTCTCCAGGAGACTCTAGGAGTTTTTACAAGAGTGATGCTCTGAACTGCCCCAATACACACACTGTGGGGTCTTTAGCTTGCTCCAGGACTCAGTGAAACCTCCACATCAAATCTACCTCCTTTTGATGTCTTAGCATGGGGTTCCTGTTCCCCAGCTTCATGTTCATGCAACAAAAAAGTGCAAAAGCAGATTAAACAGAAGGGTTGTGTTTGCTCTGGAGGACTCTGTAGAGTCCTGCTCTGTGGGACATTCTTTTGGAGGGGTGCAGGGGAGAGCTTCCAGGGACAGGAGCAAAATTCCCCAGCCTGATTACTGTCTCCACGTGCCTACCTTATTTAGCCAAAGGAGGGAGGTATCTTTAGGGTTTTTTTTTTTTTTTTAAGCTGTTTTCATGAAAATTCTTGTAGCTACTGTGCAGAATGACATGATTACTATCTTGGCAGAATGGGCACATTTTTTTTTCCCAAACATGATGAATGTGGCCTGATCTTAGTGCCTTCTCGGAACTGTCACATTATATAACCAAGGCTCCCAATTAAACATTTAAAAGGAACTGGCACCCATGTTCATGGCTTGATTTTTGCACTTGAGGGTGATGATTTAAATACCAGTGCAAGCCTATAAATGCTAGTTATAGTCACTAATAAAAGTTTGGCCCCTTCCTGTTTAGGAAAATGTAAGCAATTTTTTTAGATTTTTATTTTTCTGTCCACCATTTTGCAGTTTTTGCTCTCTCCTACAAAGGGCATGGCCATATTGGGAAGCTACCATGAATTTGCTTTGCACTTTAATTTGCTTCTCTGTCCATTCAGCTTTTCAGCCATGCTGTGGGTTAGCAAGCTAACCATGCTGAACAAAATGTTATTTTATTTTAATTTTTTTAAGGCAACTGGAAACAGGAAGTGTATTATAAATAATCAGAACTGTAGGCCCTAGCGACAGAACCCACAGCCTGAAAAGCTTCAGAACAAATCAAGCTTGTTACATAATGCAGCCTGTTGACATTAGCCACTGTGGGGTGTCTGTCTGTGTGTGTGTGTGTGTGTGTGTGTGTGTGTGTGTGTGTGCGCGCGCGCGCGCACGCGCACGCTCCTCGATGAAATTGCTGAGGCTTCCCCAGTTCTGTAGCCTACAGTCTGTGTGCTAGGGTTGACTCAAGCATTTCAGATTCCTAATTGAGCGGGCCTCTGAGGTCACTGCTCTGAGGTCATCATTTGACAGTATCAGGGTGTGATTTGTGGTCTCCTGGGAGGTTGAAGCATTCATTCTTAAATTCGAGGGTGTAGTGGCAACAGCTGTGCCACCTTCCTGAGGTACCTCATTATGGCTCATTCACAGCCTTTCTGTTGACTTTGCTTCCTCAGCCCCAGTTAGCACCAGCCCCTTGAGGTGCTTATTGTCCCTGTTTGACTCACAGGTTTGTTTTTTTTTAATGCTCAGTTATTTAACTCCTGGATTTTTTCATCGCTGCCTCTGTTCCTGAACGGGCTGCAGAAGGCCCAGGAGTCCCTCAGAGGGATTCTAGGATAGCACATGCACTTGAGGCTGGGCCTTGTGAGCAAAGAGAAGAGAGACAGCTTTCTGGGTGGGGGATCAGGACCCATGAAAGGTTGGGGTGGCTAGGTCAGGGTGTTTATTTTACAAAGAAGGAGGGTCTTTGTCTGTGTACTTTATCAGTTCTACTTGGATGAATGGTGACCCAGCCAGAGTGAGAATCATCCCCTAGTCAGGGGATTTCTCCTGCATCTCTCCCATTACCCTGCAAATACCAATGATGGATGGGCTCTCACTAGGGCCTGACTGGCTAGAGCACACTGCTACCACAAAAGATTGCTAGCGTGTTCCTGCTAGGCCTCACACACCCATACCACTTCCAAGTAGCCTCCCCATACACCTCCCCCTGCCCCCCAGCAAGAGAAAACCTATTCCAGTCCTCCTAGGCACTGGTAGAGGCTTTGAAATGAATGAAAAGCTCGCCTTTCCATCCTTAAAATTTTTCTGTTGTGTTCATTACTCTTAGGTCTGTTCAGAAGGTGTTGATGGTGCATTTTTCTTTTTAAGCAACAGTGAGGTGGCATTTCACAGGCTAACTCTGATTCATAGAAAATTGTTGCATAATTGATTCATTGAGTTAGATATCTGTGGAGGGAAGAGGGAAGCCAGCCTGCTTCCCTACTGAGAAAGCCCATTGCTATTCCTAGCACTGCCACTGGGGGCAAGAGTTTAAGCTTGTTTTCTTTGCCTCAGTTTGCACGTCTGTAAAATGAACTCATCACACAGAGAACTATCGAGGAAAGACAAGATAGTCAATGAATTGATTGTTCATTCATGTTCATTTTTGGTGCATTTTAAAAAGTAAATAGTCTTTGTCCTTGGGTCACTTTTTTCTGATAAATATTTTTTTTCTTCTGTTCATTTTTTTTTTTTCTCTATATATGTAACTGTAGGAAAGAATAGTAAAGCTTAGGGCTTAGGTCATAGCTCAGACAGTGAAGTGCTTGTCATACAGGCATTAGCTGAGTTCTATCTCCAGCAGTCACATTTCAAAAGCTAGGTGTGGTATTGCATGCTTGTGATAACAGCTCTGGTAAGACAGGGTCAGAAGGATCCCTGGGGCTCTCTGGGTAGGTAGCCTAGTCAAATCAGTAGGTCCAAGGCCAGTGAAAGACCCTGTCTCAAAAAACAAGATGGATATTTTTCTAAGGAGCCACACCTACAGTAGACCTCTGTCCTACACACACACGCACACACACCGAATAATAAAACTTAGTATTTGTTTATTTCCTTCATCTTCTAGAATACCCCAATAAGTGAATCAAGTTTCACTTATCTATTTCATACCAAAAATTTGGAGGTTCAGAGGAGTCAAGAGATTTGTTCTGCACTTTACCGCTGGTAGCGGGCAGAACGGGTGTGGTTGGGGTCTAAGTTTCAGATCCTTTATTCCCTGTCAAAGCACAAGCCTGGGGGAGGCTTCAGCATTCTGCTGTTTGGGTCTTAGGACCTCTGACCGGGCCTTGTCAATTCTGTCCTAGGTATTTGAGATCAGCTGCTACCAGGAGTCCCTGGCCCCCTGCTTCTGCCTGTCTGCCCACAGCAACATCAACCAAATCACAGAAATCCTCCTGGGGGAGACCAAAGCCTATGTGTTCTTTGAGCGGAGCTATGGAGACATGCATTCCTTTGTCCGCACTTGCAAGAAGCTGAGGGAGGAGGAGGCAGCCCGACTGTTCTACCAGATCGCCTCTGCTGTGGCCCACTGCCACGACGGAGGGCTGGTGCTGCGTGACCTCAAACTGCGGAAATTTATCTTCAAGGATGAAGAGAGGTGAGTGAGACTCAGCCTAAGCAGATGTGTGGTGTGTGTGTGTGTGTGTGTGTGTGTGTGTGTGTGTGTGTGTGCGCGTGTATGCGCGCGCATGTGTACACGCGTGCCAGTGTGCTTTGAAAGAGTGTCTCCATCTAAATCTGCAGGGAGCTTGTTCTGCTGCCTGTTGTCCAGGTGAGGGTTAAGGCAAGGAGAACAAAGAGAGAATGTTGTGGTGTCCCAATGCCCTTGGCAAACAATAGGCCATTGCTCCTGTCATGAAATGTTTAAAGGCTGGGGGATGGGGGAGTCTGTGACCTGCTGAATGTGTGTGGTTTGTGTGATGATTTCCGAAGGAAACTGCAAACCAGCGTGGCAGTTTCAAAGTCAACAAAGACAGATTTATGAAGACTCCATGCTGTCAGAACACTCACTACCTAGAGGACATTGTTTATAGTCCATTCACTCCTTTAATAGCTGTTTCCTATGCATGTTGAAGGTATGAACCACAGGCTTGGTAGCCAATGGCAGACAGAGATAGTCTCCAGACCTATAAAACAGCTAGAGGTGAGTCTCAGCTACTATGTGATGTGGGGTGCGGATTATCAGTTCTAACTAGATCCAAGATCTAAGTAGATCCAGCTCTAACTAGAACCAAGAAAGGTTTTAAAGAGAGGAGCCTATTGTAGGCAGTGAGGGAAGAACTGGCTTGCCCTGTGAGGAATTGATGGAGTATATTCATGCACCAAGGAGGCCTGGCTATTTCAAGAAGCATCTGTTCAAGAAGCAGCCATCTAGGATTCATTCATGGACATACTATTAACTCATCAGGCTCCATTTAGCCAACCTGGCCAGAGCCCAGCTTTCTCTTCCCTTGTAAATCTCCCTTTTAAGAAAGTACTTTCTTAGACAGATGCAGGCCATGCAGTTAGAATCATCATCGCTCACTTGTTCTTTGTGCCTCGAGGCTTGTTGAAGAAGCTCCACACACATGACTTCACAGACTCTCAAGCCTTGAGCCTGGTTGTTCTGGACAGGAAATCTCAAGGTTCTCAGCTAAAACCATCTGATAGCAGTCTGGTCCACTTCCTTCATCCCCTCACCCTGCTGACATTCCTTTGGTACTTTCAATCTATCACACAGACCTTGGGAGCAGACCTTTCTACTCTCTATTTCCTTTGACGACCAACTCAATGGCTTGTGGTATTTTCATGCTATTGTTTACAGAAATCCATGTTCCCTTACTTCAAGAGCCAGATCTAGTAATATGTATTTTTTGTTTATTTACACACACACACACACACACACACACACACACACACATATATATATATATACACACACACACATGTATTTCACCTCCACGGTTTGAATTATTTGGGGATTTGGTGTCTGGCAAGCACTTGGGGCTTAGCAAAGGAAAAGGGCCTGTTGTTACTTAACCCAAATGAAATAATTTCATGGGTGTTTATAATCCAGCTGTGTATACAGCATGCAGAAAGCTTCTGGGCTTCCTGTGCCTCTAAAGCTTCCTTCTTTTTGCATATTTTTACACAAGGGGTGGGGGTGGGTGGACACTAGCAACTGTGGCAGCTAATCTCCTTTGATTGAGATGGCTTCTTTTCTTTTAACAAAGCAAATAAGCAGGCTCCCCTAGGATTAGAATGTGGGCAATGCTTACTTTTTCCCCTCTTCAGCTCAGATACTCCCAGCCTTTGGAGCTTAGACACAGGCACATGGTCCTCATGCATTTGTCTTTGATGATCTTTATGACCTTGGGCTGCCCACTCTCTACTTGAGGTTCACCCTTCTTATGTTGTCATGACTTTACCAGGCAGCTCTTCATTAGTTTTCAAGTTTAACAATCTTTGTGTATATATATGGTGTATATATATATATATATATATATATATATATATATACACCATATATATACCAACTTTTCACATACAAAAGTCAGAGCTGTGTTTATGGCTCTCTTGCTATACAGTTGTGGATCAGCTTATTTAATTTTTTGTAAAGATGGAGGAGGAGGATTAGTGTGTGTGTGTGTGTGTGTGTGTGTGTGTGTGTTGTTGCTGCAGAGCAAACCCATCCTCCTTGTTCATTACAGGCAAGCACTCCACCATTGTGAGACATCACAACCCATGCACATTTTGTAGCCAATGACTGTGAAATCAGGGGTGTTGACGCCTCAGAGTTAACACAAGGAAGAACAGAAGTGGATGAGATTCTCTAGGAAGTCAACTCCGCTGCTAAGGACTCCTTAGCACTCTTATTCCTTTGCCAGAGCACATGAGCCGTCAAATGGCCCTAGCTGCCTCCCATGGGGCCTGCATGATTAAGCATCATTTTAGAAACCTAGTCAGGCACAGTGGGTGTCTGCGTGGCACATCCCAAGAGTAAGTCAAAGGAGTATAGATATCCTTATGTTACAGAACGCTAGAGCGTGACCCATAGGCAACCTTTGTCTGATTTCTAACCCTTCTTCCTTGGTTCTTTGGAACAATTCTGGAAGGTTGCTTTGACAGACTCATCATTTACCTATCAAATATCAATCTCTCCTCTCTCTCGCCCCTTCTCCCTTTGAGACAGTTTTGCAACAGACATGCTACTTTTGAATTCCTCCTGCCTCAGTCACCCAAGTATGTAGGCATGGGCACCACACCTGACTCGACTGTCTCTTTCCTGATGAGAGTGGTAGAAGGTAACACATCCTGTGGCAGGATTGACTGAGCCTCAGTCTTGTAGAAAAAGAGCTGACTTCTAGGTAGGCTTTAGACTGAAGATGATCTTTGACTGAACCCAGAGCCAGCTATGTGGAACTGTCAGTGATTTACAAACACAGTGTCATTCCAATGACACCCAAGGTCATGTGCAGACTCAAGGTCAGTGTACCTGCTCGTTCTGCTGCATTGGGTTATTGACAGCTCAGGTTCCTCTGATTCCCTTTGGCTTTGATTTAGGTTCTAGATTCAGGTGCTGATGTTGAATGTCTCTTACTGTTCATGAGCTGCAGCCTTCTCGAGACTGACATAGTCACAGCTTCCTTGGAAGGTGGCTAACATTCAGGGAGGTGACCCTGTGACTTGAATGCAGAGCAGACACTCACTGTGTGATAGCTGTACTTGAAGTAATTGGGAAAAAAACCAAAACAAAACAAAACAAAAAGCAGGACCCCCCCCCAAAAAAAAACCTAGTGTTTTTATGTATGAACAGTACAGAAGACTCGTGGGTTCACAAATGAAAAGGTCACTCTCCTTAGCAGACTTGTCTGTGGAGAGTAGTTCCTGCCTGTGGAAGGTTGATTCCATGTAGACTTGGGAGTGTTTCTGCAGGGCAGAGCCCCTCCTCTGTGTTCATTCTGAAGACCTACCAGCAGTGAGCCTTGTTTTGAAGAAACAAATCCCCAGTCTTTATTGAATTTGCCTGGAGCCCACCCTTTGCACCCTTAATCTTGCAGAACCCTGCATGACCTCTCTCCAATCTGATAGGAGGCAGAAAATTCACCACCTTGCTACAGGGGACCCTTGGTACCTCTTGACCTTACTTTTCCTTTGGTGGATTGTGGAACCTATTTAATCAGCATATTTCTAGAGACCATGTATGTTTCAGTTGGACCTCAAAGAAAGGCTTGAGTTTAGGAGAAGTGAGCCAGAATGGCTGCTTGGGTTCTAGCCCCCTAACCCCTATGCACAAATTGCCTTGTAAAATGGAACTAGGAAGAACTTCCTCACAGAAAGAGGGGAGTCACACTGACCTTGGCTTCTTCCACATCTGCTTTCTCCTGCTGCCCTTTTACATCTTTGCACCCTTAGGTTGCTAAGGTAAGTGGTAAGACATTGTTCCAGCAGCGACCTTTGCTCTCTTTTGTCCAGTTGGCTTCTCCAGGGACAAGTCTTCTTGCCATTCCCAGGCTCCGCCTGCCAGTCTCAGATCAGTGTTTACATCTCCTAGCACAGAAATGCCCTTGTGAACTTAGAACCTTGCCTTCCTACATGCTACTGCTCTGGTCCAGAGATCTTTATCTCTTAAGGTAGTTGCTTTCCACTACTGTGTGGAAGCCTAGCTGTGTACTGCCTGCCTCAGCAGACTGAGTGCTGAGACCTGCTGTAGGCACTCGGTGTTTGTCAGGGGTGGGGGTGGGGAGGTTTATGTATAAGAAGTGCAGCTTGCACCTCCTTGTTGGGGGAAGCCTTCCTCCCTCCTCCACCAGCAGAGGTCAAGGCTGTCTTTCTGAGGTGTTGCTGTCTGTGTCTCTGTGTCAGTTCTTGCTTTAGATCTTCAAGTTGCTCCCACCTCCACTGAGGTTTCTATATCTAATAAAGGATTCAGGGCAGTCTTCGGAGGCCCAGAGGCCAGGCTCAGCTTTTTCTTTCACTAACAGCTATATATAGTTTTGCAAGTTGTAGGTACTCTATTTTAGGGAAGTTCTTGTTCATTCTCTCCCTCTTTTTCTCTCTCTCTCCCTCTCTCTCTCTCTCTCTCTCATAGCTTTGATGAGACAGAACTTACAGGAAATGCTCATATTTAGGTAGACCAGTTATATATGTGCTTGTACCCTTGCCAACTCTTCAGCAGGGTTGTCTTTCCACTGTACTCTTGACAAGCTCCCTAAGATGACTGAGTGCCCCTTTGCCACACACCCCTTTGCTTATGTGGCATCCCATCTCCTATTCTATTTATGTGAGTGTGCATGTGCCTCTGTGTGTGAGTATGTGTGTGTGTGTGTGCGTGTGTGTGTGTGTGTGTGTGTGTGCATATGTCTGTGGAGGCCAAAGATCAACTTTAGATGCTGCTGCTTTTCAGAAGCCAGGAGCTGTCCATCTTGTTTTTTGAGAGAGGGTTTCTCACTAGGACCTGAGGTTCACCGAGTAGGCTAGGTTGACTTTGTGGTTGGCCCCAGGGACCTGTCTAGCTCCACCTTCTCAGACTGGAATTTTAAGAACACCTCACCACATCCAGGCTTTTACATGGAATTCGAACTCAGATTCTCAAGCTTGCTCAGGAAACACTTTACTGTCTTCTTGGCCCTTCCTGCTTTATTCTCTGACCTAAATATGTCTTACTAAGCTGCCCCTATTGTTCTATCTGTGCTCCTGCTGGATTGGTGAGCTTCCTGGAGACAGAAGTGGCCCCTCATTCATGGCTCTCAGAACATGGTAGGCATTGCTATTTGTTGAATAGATGAGAATCTCTTTTTTTGGGTAGAAACAGCTCAGATTGGATTCTAATGACAAGATGAGAGAGGCAGGGATAAACAGAAATCATTTGAATGTAGGTCGTTGCCTAGAATGGGAGCCCAGAAAACTATGGATCCCCATGGAGACACCTTTTCAAAGAGAGCTATTTTCAAAGTTGCACATCAAGTGAGAAATTAACCCATCGCTGCCGTCGCGGTTTATGAATTTATGACTAAAGAAGGCTTATTTAAGCCTTCTTTTCAGCAGACTGTCCTTTCATTTCGGAAGGGTTTTGCTCATCACCGTGAGAAGAGGGCCAGTCTTCCCAGGGCTTTTCCTAGAAACAGCTTAACTCCTGGATACTAGTTAGGCTTAGTCAATCTACTGATGGAAAAACCTGAGGCCCCAGCAAATTAGGAAGCTGGCACATCGGCAAGACAGATTTAACACTATGATGTCAGCTTCCTCTCTTTTTCGTAAGGCTTCTTTTCATTTGTGTGTGTGTGTGTGTGTGTGTGTGTGTGTTTGCCACATGTGTTTGGGTACCTTCAGAAGCCAATAGAGGGTGTTGGATCCCATGGAACTAGAGTTATAGGTGATTGGATGCTCTCCAAGTGTGTGCTGGAAACTGAACATGGGTCCTCTGCAAAAACAGCAAACGCTCTTAACTTTTGATCTGTCTCTTCTGCACCCTGAGCCCCACCTTTTCTCTTCTTGAGATAGGGTCTTGTTATGTAGCCTTGGCTTACGTGAAACCTGCAACGATCCTTATGCCTCCAACTCCTTAGTGCCAGGACGACAGGCATGTACCACCATGACTGCATAGTATCTTCTCTGTAATTACTTAGAGATGATGTATGTAAAACCCTTAACACTGAGCCTGTTGCATTGCCAGCTCTTGAAGATATCATTGTCACCACTCCTTCCAGGCACTGTCCAGTAGCATTGAACATCTTCACTCTAAAGCTTAGAGATTCCTTTATTCATCCAAGGGATTCTTGTGAAGCATTTTTATGTGCCAGACACTTCTAGATGCTAGATACTATCAGGCCAAATGAGATGAGAGTCTTGCTTTTATAGGACCAACATGGATCAGACTGACCCTATACTAACTATTGTGCTTCAATTAACTGACTTCTAATCACTTACCATGCTTATTGATGTTTATGATTTGTGTGTGTGTCAGCATGAGTGCATGGCTGCGCATGTATGCAAGTGCAACATGTGTATGTGTTCAGGCAGAAGGATGCTGTGGCACATGTATGGAAGTCAGAGGACAATTTGTAGGAGTCAGTTCTCTCCTAACACCATGTGGATCCTTGGTACTGAACGCAGCTCATCAGGTTTGACAGCAAGTGCCTTTAACCACTGAACCATCTTGTTGGCCCATACTGCCGTATTTAAATTGACAAAGTTAAACCCATTTAGCAGAGACTTTGTAAGTTTACAGATAAGGAAGTTGGGGCCCATTATTTTCCAGTCAGTTTGCTGCAAGCCTGAGCTTTGGGCCTGGAAAGCTAACTCCAAAGTCTTGACTCTGAAACACAAGGTCTGTTGCATGTAGCATTCTCCATGTTAAATATGTAAGACATTGCCTCTTGAACCCAATCTCTAGAAGGCATTTTTTAGTGTAGTTAGGCAGGTGTACACCCAGTGGACCCAGCAGCCAAAGTCTACCTGATGCTCAGTTTTCGGAGGAGTTTTGACATTTGTGGATGGTAGCACCAGTTAACCAAACCCACGGGCAGTCCTGGTATTCCATGGGTGGCTTTCGTTTCTTTCACAGCACTGTAAGACAGAGACTTAGCATTTTAAGTGTGTAATGAGTGGCAGTTGGTGAAATAGATCTATCAGTAGTCCCTCATACCCGTGAAACATACAAATTGTAAGAAATATCCCTCTCTGGGTTGAATCAGAGATAGAAGGCAGTGGGTAGGAACACTTTATGAACGTGCTTTCATGGGGATTTCTTGTGGTGATGGAAGAGTCCAATCTGTTGGAAGTTTCTCTGGGCTATAGTTAGCACTCGTAAGTACTCTTTAGGGATTCTAGATAAAACTGTTGGGGTTGGAGGAAGAGGGGCTAGATCCTGAAATCATATGATCTTGCAAATGTGTAGTATTTACCATGTCTGCTTGCAGTGGGGTAGGCAGCAATATGAGAACATTTATGTTGGGAGAGACAGTGGCATCGGTAGTTCACAGTTCAAGAAGCAGGAGTAGAGATGAGGAAGGTGCTGCTGGGGGCTCATCGGAAGAAACAGTAACGAGACTGACAGGTAGCTAGGGCCTTGGATATATCTCCCTGATGTGTTATTCTTCACCTGAAGCTCAGAAAGAGCTACTGTTTTTCCAAACCCCTGGAACCAGATTAGCATGGTGTGGAGAGTATGAGGAGGACAGAGCAGGGATAGTGAGACTGGAAGCTGTATTCCCTACACCCAAATGTGTCTGTCCTACAGCCAAGAGCAGGACCAGAGTTTTTGGTTCCCTGAGCTTGTCCAATATTTGCTAAGCCATCTGTGGGGAATCGCTGATCTGGGGGCTGCTTGCCGGGTGGGGCATCGTCTTCTGGCCCAGGGAGTGCATGGACCCGTGTACCCACGGCATTACCCCCTTCCCACCACTGAGGCTTACACAGGAACTTTCTAGATAGGACCCAGCCTGAGCAGTACAGCATCAGCATCACAGGGTGCTCTCACCAGCACTGACCCTGGGGAAGCTTTTCTGAGAGGTGAATCAATCAATTGATCTGGGGCAGGGGTGGGGGTGGTGGAGGGGTAGGACAGATCCTTCAGGAGCCACTTCTGAGTGCAGGAAGCAAGTGGTGAATGGAGAATCAGTGTGGCTTTGTGCTCTAGCTCGGGTTTCCCCTGTCTGTTTCCATGGTGACAAGAGTCATGAAGCCCTGCGGGCTGCAAGCTGTGGCTTATGTGGAATCTTCCCAGCAGTAGAATGGCACTCCAGGTGGAATGGCTTCCCCTGTGGGTCCAGTGGACTCGGTGAGTCAGAGGTGTGCCCGCAATGCCGGAGGCTCCATTGCAGTAGGTGTATTACTGGGCGGCTGTCTCATCCCAGCTATGTCGTGACAGGTTCCTTTCCTTTCTCAGCGGCCAGGGTCTCTCCAATTGTCTTGTGCATCCAACACATGAAAACAACCAATTGCCAGGTTGTGTGGTGCTAGAAGATGCCATAGCTTAGCTTTCCTGGATTCTGCCTCCCTGTCAACATCTGTCCTGCACCACGGAGGGTTTTCTTGACTATGCTGCCTCCCTGCTCACTTGTGAGCTACTCCAAGCCAGAAGGGGGATGGATAGATCCAGTGATACTGGTCATAGAGCAAAAAAATGTCTGGCAGTTGATTGGCTGGGGAAATCTGTATGTGCCTGAAATACGATTAAATGAAGGATCATGTAGCGGCCTGTGCATGTCTGGTGGGGCTGTAGAGTCTGAGCTGTGTTGCCTATAGTGCTAGAGGGTTCTTTCCCAGGCACCTTCCGCCACTCACTCTAGTGGGACTCTTTCTTGCACAGTTGACCTGGTTCCCAGCACACTTTCATGAACAGAGCATGACCAGCCTGGTCCTTTGACCTTTTCCCTTAGCTCTTATCCTGCCTGGACCCTTAGGCTGACAACCTTCTCTGACCTCTTCTGCAGCTGCGAATGATCTCCTGCCACAGGATTTCCTGTCCCTATCAGGCTCACTTTGCTGAACTCCTGGCTGAGCCCCACCCTGTTCCACCCTGTCCTCACTTCTTCCTGCCAGGAGCTCAGGGTGAGGTTTAAGGGTTTCCAAGCAAACTATGGTTTGCCGCTGGGACTGTTCTGTTGCTATTGGGGATGGGGTACTGTATTAGAGGAGAAAACAAAAAACCAGCAACAACAACAAAAACCAAACCTCAGTTCAGATCCCAACTCTACTCTTACTTGTAAGGTAGCCTTGGGCTAGTATCCTTAGCTTTTGGTACTTGGTACTTGAGCTTCTTCATCTAGTAAGCATGTGGCGGGTTCATCCACCTCTCTCTACATTGTGAACTATATACAGCAATTAGTTAACACGTGTGATAGGTTTGTACGGGATCTGATACTGAATAAAGCCATGCCTCCACGTACTCAACATTATGCCTCTGAAAATCTCTTCAACACCTTTATTGGATCATGGTACCGAGGTGTATTTGGAGAGGATGGTTGACATTAGAATGTTCCTGACACCCACTCAGAGTCAGCTTTTTCAGTTAACTTTTGCATGCCTTAGGGTATTTAATCCTCTGTGCCTCTGTTTCCTTATTTGTTGGGAAGTCTGCGTATCTTAATACCTGTTTTTGTTTTTAACCTTTGCTGTGAGACATTAAAGGGCAGGCTGTACAATCCCAGCTTCTGCTTATTGTAGCCCGAGGTGCATGGTTACTCCTGTTTTTCATATCATTGCATCTTGATTGTTAAGGTGCCCTATAGGAAGTGTTACAGTCTGACAGCTGCAGAATAATCAGCCGTGTGGATTCTAGAAGAGCCCTTTTCATAGCCTGTAGCTATTTGTTCATGTTTCATGGGAGAAAAGCTATTGAAAGAGCCCGAGGTCACCTTGCGTGCTGGACTTGGTAGTTGTAGGAGCTTTGGGGTCTGTGCTGGGGATGGGTGAGGGGGTCTGGTTTTCAGGGGGCAACTCCTGTTGCTCCACAGATGCTGGTCCTGGCTTCCTCACCTGGCACTGGGCTATGGTGATATAGGCCAGGCATCAGGCTGCCCATCATTGAGTACACAGGCTACTCTCTTGTGAACCTTGTTCATCCAGCAGGTCAAAGCAAGGCAGTCTGTTGCATTCCTGTGCCAGAGACAGACTGAAGGCGGCAAAGGGAGATCTGGGTTCCCTGGTCCAGTGCAGCCTGGCCTTGACTCCTGCCTTACTTGGAGTTGACAGTTTTTCGATCTGCCCTGGCCTTCTTTCCACCGTGTCACTTTCAGAAATCTGTCTTCTTCGCAAACCATTCCTGGTTCCTCCAGCCCCACAGTGCACATCCTGAGGATCTGAGAGTCGAGGCTGAGCTGGGCACACACTAGGCAAGAGCATAACAGGCAAGGGATGAACAAGTGCAGAGGTCACGGCCAAGAGTGTGGGCATAGCATCTTTGCTAGTCCTGCCTACCCGGGCCTGCATTTATACTTGCTCTTCTGCCCATGGCCCTAGGCCTTGGGGTTGAAGGTAGGAGCCTCAATTCAACCATAGCACCTGTATAGTTGCTGCAATGTTAAAGGCAGTTCTGCCACGCTGGGCTCTCTGAGATATCCCATCTTGCCTCACTTCATTTAATACTCAGCAAAACAGAGAGGATGGTTGTTGCTTTACTTGTCATGGCGGTATCCCAAGTGCCTAGTTTGGGAGCCCAAGTGGAGTAAATGCTCCTGAACATCTTTCAAATGCCTGAATGATTAGTGGACTATTTGAATCACCAGGTCCACAGATGCTCTTGTTGGTTTTTATGGAAATCGGCTCCTTTGCCAGGGAAATTCATCATCCCTCAGACTGTTTAGGAGACTTCAGCAAAAGCCTGTTCATTCATGTCTGCTCCAATCTCTGTCTGCAAACATCCCCAGCTAGTTCCTTCCCCTGTGTACAGTCCTGGGAGAAGCAGCAGTGACAGTTTCATTTCCGAGGGGAGATAGTCAGGCTTGGAGCCTCTGGGTAGCTCCTGTGGTTGCACAACAGGACCTCGGGCACCGAGGCTGAAGCCAGAGCCTCCTGTCTCACTTCCCTCTGCCCCACCACACGGAGCACATCCCGGAAGGTCAGTGTTTAAAGATAGAATCCAGACCCCTTGCTTCAACCCTTGTTGGGAGTGATATAAACAAACTGAGGATGTTCTGAGGAGGAGCAAGGTCAGGCAGTGCCTAGGGGCCTGCATCTCTCCTCTGTCTTGTCTCCAGGCTGCTCCCCCCTCCCACTCCTCACTGTCCTGCCTTGGATGCTGATGGTCTGTAAGGAAGTAAAAGCTGGCTCTGCCCACCTGGATGGAGCCTCCCTCACTCGGTGGTTCTGGTCAGAGGCTGAATCAGCTCCACAGGAAGAGTGAGCAGCCAGTCCCCATCAGCAATGCTGGGTATACTCACTGACTTGGCCTTTGGTCATAAGGATCCTGGTTCACACAAAAGAATCATACACCCAACTTAGTAGCTTTTGTCATAGTTTAAAGAAAACATATACATAAACATCTGGCTTGTGTCAGGCATGTAGATGACATTTGACATTGGTACTTAATAATTTTTAAAGAATGAACTTGATCTTGAAGCTGACTTCAGTGCATGCTTTGCTATTTGGGTTATGCTGGTTCTTGGGGCTGCTCACTGGTTGCAGCACCAGTTGAACCTAGTGAGCCAGGGAGACCAAGCTGTTCCCCATTGCATCCCCAGTCTCTCCCCACTGCATCTCCAGACCTTTCCCAATGCAGCCCCAGCCCCTAAAGGAAGGAAGGTGAAGCTCCCTGTAGATTGGTCATGAGCAGCCCAGCCTCAACAGTAGACTAGTGGTTTTAGTAATTTCATTCTGATTCATTAAGCATGTACACCATTTCTGAGCTCTTGTCTTGAGGTGGGGAGAGAG
>JAMJFZ010003232.1:1560000-1612500 GCA_026225945.1 Cricetomys ansorgei | reverse complement strand
ACGGGAGCCCTCAGAGCGGCTGACGTCGCAGGAGATTCTGGACCATCCCTGGTTTTCTACAGATTTTAGTGTCTCAAATTCGGGATTTGGTGCTAAAGAGGTGTCTGACCAGCTGGTGCCAGACGTCAACATGGAGGAGAACTTGGACCCTTTCTTTAACTGAGCTCGAGGCCCACTGACACTTAGCAGGTACCAGGAGCAAGAGAGGTCCCCAGAAAGGAGTTCTGGGACACAGCTGGCCTGGCTGGGAAGCAAGACGGACAAAAATTATTTACACATTTCTTGGTTCAGAGGAGTAATACCTTCTAGGAGCTGACTGAACACGTAGCATGGGAACAAGACGTGTGGGATGAGGGTTGAGTTCAGATGGGCGGGAGCCCCTCCCCTAAGCTTTTCTTCCCTGGGGTAGCCTGAGAGTTCCCCTTTGCCAGTTGGGCTACTTCGTCTACCCCACTTTTTATTTTGTTCAGAAATAGTTGCAGATCTCGATAGAATTGAAACTCTTCTGCCTCAAACACATACCTTGGCATTGCACTGTTAGCATTTAACTTCTTGTTATGATTCAGGGAAGGGACAATTGATCAAAGATTTTTGTTTTGTTTTGTTTTTAAAACAGGCCAACCACCTATGTAATAATTAATAGGGTTCACTTAAAAAGATAGTAATAATTCGGTGCACACAGACAGACCTGAAACCTGGGTGCTACACTAAAAGGAAACAAAAGTTGAGTTGTCGTCTCTCATTCACACTTTTAAACTCATTTCTTCAAAAAAAGTAATTTCCTATTCTGGTTTGGAAGTGACATGTTCGCGCTTGGCTCCCTGTAGCGGGAGGGGAGGAATCTGTTCTGTAACAGACATTTCTGTTTTGTGTCAGTTGGCTTTTGTAGCAGGAAACTATTAGAAGTCAAACTTCCCGATGTATTATCACAGTCCAGGGGAAGAAGAAAGGAAAAGAGAAAAATCCAACTTCTTTCTGGTTTTTGTTCTTTTGAAGAAGGGTTCACACTGTAGATACTACTCTCTGCTACAGATGCAGTGAGAGGGTTCACAGCATAGACACTGTTCTCTGCTACAGATGCAGTGAGAGGGTTCACAGCATAGACACTGTTCTCTGCTACGGATGCAGTGAGAGGGTTCACAGCATAGACACTGTTCTCTGCTACGGATGCAGTGTGAGGGTTCACAGCATAGACACTGTTCTCTGCTACAGATGCAGTGAGAGGGTTCACAGCATAGACACTGTTCTCTGCTACAGATGCAGTGAGAGGGTTCACAGCTTAGACACTGTTCTCTGCTACAGATGCAGTGAGAAGGTTCCAGAGGGCAGGAGGCTCCTGGACTCAGACCTTTTTTGGCAATGCTGATCTCAACATTTTGTTTTTTCTTTATGGGAAACTAGTAAAACAAGACAGGTTGTCCCATGTGTATAAAATACAGGGCAGCTATTTCCTTTTCTTTGTTAAGAATGATCCTTCGGGGCTTGGAAAGGCCCTCTGGTTTGAACAGAAAGAGTGAATGGGCCATAAGCTGAAAGCCAGGATGATATAAATACAAACAGCTCTCTGTCCCAATACGCACCTTTGTATTTTCAAGAACTCTTGTATTTATTAAGGAAAATGTCACATTGTGATGTATTAAGCCAGTACTTCAATTACGGGTCGACGGGATGACATGTTACATGCTGTAGTTGACATTTATAATTTTGTTCCCCTGTTTGAGTATTTCTGTCCCTGGAATAACCTTTTATTTGGCTTTTCTCTGGATAGCCTTATTTGATTTTGAGTGGCAAAATGTTTTCTTTTTGTATTCCAGCTTTTCTATTGCTGTATGATACAGAACTCTTTTGGCATAAATATTTGTGTTCCCAGTACCTCAGTCGTTTGGGTTTTACTGCCTGCATATGTTTTGTGAAATGGTCCTGTTTTTGGGTAGGTAAACACGTGGACTCTAGTATGTAAATGTTACTTGAATCTGTGCTTCACTCTAGTATGTGGCATGTGTGTGCGGACTCTTGGATGCTTCATGCCAATTCCACAGGAGCCCCTGTCCCCAGGAGGGTGGCTTCCCCCTTCATAATCAGGAGACAAAGCTGCCATGGATTTACCCTTGATTCTATTTTGATAATGGAAGATACAGAGAGGGTTTTTACATTTGGAAGATGGTGCTGTGGCAAGAAGGACCTTTTGTCTTCCTCTCCCCTGTTTTTTATATACTGGGTGAGAGGAAAGATTGATAACGTGCATGGTGGGGACTAATGGCCTCTGGTGCTTTGTCCTGTATTTGGTTTCATGTTTTTGTCCTAATCTCTTCAATCAATAAAATTGTGTGTATTTAACTAAAAGACTGGGGTCTAGGAAATTATTTTTCTGTCATTGTGTTTGTGGCCATCACATACCAAGCAAGACATCCATGACTTTCCTAGATATGCACTCTCTCCCAGTCAAGCCAGGCTTCCTCAGAGCTAGCTGTCTCATTGAATCGGAACACGCACTGGCTAATATAGATGTTGTAGCTCTGAATTGTTCACAATACTTACTCCTGGGAAGGATAAGTCATGCTCCACTTACAATTGTGTTTCTCGGACAGGCAAGTGTCTTGTCAAAGGTAAAACAACCCATGGATGCTAAGAGGTGTGACTGCCACGTCACACATCTGTTTAGTCTCAAGCCTTTCCGATGCTTGTGATGTCAGAGCCCACAGGTTCTCAGGGATGGCAACGATCACTGCAGTTATATGGGTTACTCTAATATGGATTATCTGGGGAAAGACACACTTTGTACAACTCAATTTGAAATATTCAAGAAGACCCAATCCCCCAGCAACTGATATCTTCCCAATTACCCTTCTCTCTGAGATACATGGATCTCCAGAGCTAGATTGAAGTTTCCAGGTATTGACTACCTTGTTCAGAACAGCATGACACCCCAGGGTGGTGGGGGTCTCACTCCTAACACAAGACACCTCTGTTTTCAGCACATCACAGAACTAACAGATGGAATGAAAGGAAAATATGTATATATATGGAGGGGGACACATGGGATTCATGAACATCCACTTTCTTTGCTGGGACCCCACCTGCTCAGGTCTTTCAGGTGGTATTCTGGGAGGAGAGGCACTAGACAAAAGATTTAGGTGAGAAAATAAGGAAAACATCTGCACCGGTCCACGGAGAGAGAACCCTGTGTAAAGTATTGAGACCTTCGCTTGAGTGGCCGCCATTAATGCCATTCTGTTAGAGAGCATTTCAGTGTCTTCCTGAATACGCGTGTTTACGATATGCAGGAGGACATGGCTGAAACAGAGCCATGGGAGGGACCAGTTTTCCTAATGTCAGAGTCCTTACAATTAGAAGACATCACCCCTGTGCTCTCAGCATCTGGCCAGCAGCTAGCCCAGAGTCTGACAACATTGGAAGGGCACAGTCACTAAGCAGCTGTTCCTGAAGGTATAATCTGTGCCAAGTGACTTAAGCTGCTTAGTTTTCTCTAAGGTACACATCATTAGAAGACAGCCACTGTGATCGTGGAAGCACTTGCAAGGCTACACATAGACTGATCCAATTTTGCTGCTCTCTCCCTGCTCGCGATTAAGCAGAAATGGGCCTTTTGCCTAATGGATGCCTTTTTGAATTGTGTTGTATCAAATCTTTGCATATGTGGCTGCTGGGGATGCTGAGGTCTTTGGCACACACTCTGAGCCTCTATAAAACAGGCTTCCATCTTTGTGGAAACTTAGGCTCAGCAAGCCCCCCCCCACTCTACATATACCTCTGAAGCCAGTAGAAAGCTTGATTCTAATACTTTTAAATATATATATATATATTCACCCCATTGGGTGGGATAGGGAGGACTGAGGGCAGAGACATGGGTGGTGGCAGGCCCAGGATCAGGGTCCCTGCTTTCATGTTAGCTGTGACTTGGCAAATTACTTCACTTTTATAAAGACAAAAGGTGTCTTGAGGGGTGACTGAGTTAAGGTGTATCAAGAACTTAGCGCTGGGCCAGGATGGAATGGGAACACTTACTGCTATCAGCAAAGGGGAACACAGAATTCTTTGACTGGGAGGTGCTGCTGGAATTGAGACTCTTTGAGGAGCCCTTGAGGAGAAGGTAGAGGGTTACAATGAGAGTGTCTGCCTGCAACCATAAAAGGCCTCTTAGACTAATTTTCCATGCAGAGTTCTAACATAGATTCAGGTAGATGGGAAGTGAAGGTTTTGCTTTTGTGAATATTTGTGCCATTGTGGGAGGGTCATATTAAGAGGTTGGACTCTTTAGAGAAGTGATTGAAACCTGAGTTCAACCCTTGGGAATGAGATTGGTCCTTCCACTCTTGAAGTAATGAGCACTTTCCCCAAATATTGAGTCTTGTTGATACCTTGAATTTGGTCTTCCCAGGCTTGGGAATTGTTCATATAGGTCTGTGTGTGTGTGTGTGTATACATACATATATATACATATACATATATATACATACACATACATATATATGTATATATGTGTATATATATATATATATATACATACATATGTATATATATATATACAGAGTGAGCAGAGTGAGCTGGAGGTTCAAATACATAGGTGCTTGTTAGTGACAGCCTCTACAACACCAGTGCTTATCATCAACACAATTCTCTCCACAGTCCAAGGTCCTCGCCACCATGGGCTTCTCTAACAGCTCATCTTTGTGTGTGGCAAGCTTTGTGGCTAACCTTCAGTGTGTCATGTGTTAATCTGAATAATTATGAACAGTAGTTATTCATAAATGCCTGGAGGTATCCTTACTCATCATCTGTGGCTTTTAGATGTTTCCATTCATCCAAGTCTGGTCATTGCTCGTATCTCAACTGCAAAGAAAGGCCAGGATAGCCAGCCTCATAGACTGAAGCCCTTGTCAGGTCTTTTTTTTAATTTTAATCTGTACTAATGAATTCCCAGATATATATGTTGTCACTTTGGGGAGCCAAACCGTGAGTTATGTCCACCTAGAAATAAAAGGAAGATCGAACTGGGAGGGAACATATATTTCATGAATATACAACCCTTAAAGGTAGGAAGCAAATTACACAAATGAATGCAGTGAGACTGAATACATTAAACGAATAGGAGGACTCTACATAGAAAATAAAAAGACAAAGCATACATTTGACTTCAGGAATCCTAATTTCTAAAATGACTCCACAATGATCCTTTGGTACAGACATTTAAATACCAAGATATGGGAGCATCATCAAGCCTCTTCTCTTGCCTGTCACACTCATTGTAAGCATGCTTTCTGTAGTTTTTAGACTCAGGACTAGAACAGAAGGGAAGCAACATATCTGCCTTTCCCTGACTTCCATTGCAATCCAACCAGATTTGAGCAGGAGACTTTGAACACATGAGTCTTTGTCCCTCTCCAAAGAGAAATGTCTCTGCACTCAAATTACAAATGAAGGTAAAGTCAAGTATTGTACTGACCTGCTCAGGCTGTTATAACAACCCAGGCTATACTCTGGAGGCTAGAATGGCACCCTCTCATATTCTGGAAAGTTCAGAGTCAGGGTGCAGATTTGGTGACTGATGACTACCACTGTCTGTCTGAAAGTCAGACTTCCTGCTACTTCTTCAAATGGAAAACACAGAAGTGACTCTACCCCTATCCACGAAGGTTCCACCCTCACCTAGTCAATGCCCAAGGTCACATCTCCAAATCCCATTACCCTGGAGATGAAGGTCTCAGCACACAAATGCTGAGAAAGACACAAGCATCTGTGTAGAATGAAGAGCAAGCAGGGTTTGCAATCCAAAGACACTATGCGTGCCCCACAAGACACTTAACTGTTGTAACTATGATGAGTTAACTAATCTTGTGTAAGTTACCACGCTGCAAATGTTTCTGCATGGACACATGCCTTGGTTATATTACTACTTTAGGTACTGAGATCACCATTCTAAGCTGGATTCAAGGGAAAGAGTAAAGTAGAGGTTGTCTGAAGGTAAATGTGCAGCAGCATTGAGGAACTGACCTGACTTCTCAGCCCAAGGTGCAGGGCCATGCCACTAAGTGTATTGCTTCAAGAGCCCCTGCCCATAGCTCCTGATCCAAGAAACCAGGCACTGAGGTAAATTTGAGAACATGGGATCTCTCAAAGGAAGAATCATCAGGATAAGCCATTCTTCACTCAGGCTGTTCATCTCTCCTTACCCACATGGACCACTGGACCAGATGTGGCTTGATAGAAACTTTAAGAAATCAACCTAATTCTCGTTGTCTATTTTGTACCTGATGTTCCTACATACATGTGGACAGGTAGAACTTGAAGAATCCTTAACTCATCTTTACTTAACTAACTCACAGTATTTCCTAGTACTATGCTTTGAACTGTGCCCAGCAAATGATACTCTCAAATGTAAACTTATTGGGAAATAGAGACTCCATAGATAGAAACAAGTTAAGAAGAAATTGTCTTTATTTATGGCCTCTCCTAATCCAACGAGACTAGTAGCCTTAGAAGAGAAGGTGATAAATATAGATATATACAGAGAGCTGTGGGGGTAGAAACAGAGATGGGAGTAGTACACATGTAATCCAGGGAACACCCAGAGCTACGGGAAGGAAGCAAGAAGATGCCAGGAAGGATACTCCCTGAGAATCAGTGGGATGAGCTAGGCCTGTCAACACCTTGACTTCAGACTTTGAGTAGATTAATTTCTTCCCTTCAAAGTTGTCCGCTTTGCAGTATGCTAAGAATGAACACGCCTTGGGATCTCCTTAAGTGAGGTTGGTAGACCCTGGTATCACAAAGAAACTGAAGCTTGATATTTCAAAATGTTATTTCACATTTACTGCTTGCTGAGGTCTTCATGGTGGCTCTTGTGGGCTGGGATAATGAAGAGCACATGAAGTGGCAGGGTATCAGCCAGACATATGGGCCATGAATAAAGTCACTCTCAGTTTCCAGCCAGATATTACTTACAGGAAATGTTGCTGAGAGGAAATCCAGAAGACCTTGTAAAAACCAGAAGCCATAGGTAGTGTATTAGGGTTTTCTAGAGAAAAGAATGGATAGAATGAGCATTATTAGAACACAAAAGGAAGTTATAGATTGGTTTATACTATGTGCACTGGGCACTCCAACAATGGTTATCTGTACACTGGAGAGGCTGCTCATTCTACTATGCTGGGTGTCTTGGAAGACCCAGCACTGAGGGCCTATAGAGTTCCTGCAGAGACTGATCTCCAGTTTGGTTTGAAGGCTGAGGAAATTGAATTGTGAATGCAGCAAAATGGTAGGAGTGACAGTAACTAGATAGACACACTCAGCAGCAAGAATCAAAGGCAGGCCGACATCAGACTGCTTCCGTCTGACGGCTTTATGTCTAGGCCACCTCTGGAAATTGTACTTTCCCTGGAGAAAGACTCTCTTCCCTTGGTTTATCCTCCTATAAGGACCCTCACAGATCTGAGAATCCTGTCTCAGTGGATTCTAGATCCACTTAACTTGACACTCAAGGTGACCCATCACAGCTGGACACTAATGTCCCAGGAATTCATCATATCCAGAAATATGGTGAGTACCAGTTAACCTATGTATAAGCATGTACATCTTTCATGCTGACCTGTTAGAGCTTCTTTCTGCAACTAAACTCCTTTCTTATGTTCTCCCATGACCATATGTGGTTCTACTTTTAATTACTGTGGTGGTTTGAATAAGAATTGTTCACATAATCTCAGATATTTGAATGCTTAGTCAATAGGAGTGGCACTATTTGAAAGGATTAAAAGGAGTAGGAGGTGTGGCCTTCTTGGAGGAAGTGTGTTGTTGGAGGGTGGGATTTGAGGTCTCTAAAGTTCATACTAGACTCAGGTTCTCTCTGCCTCTCTGCCTCTCTATCAGGAAGTAGTTCTCAGCTACTGCTCCAGTGCCTGCCTGCATGCCACAATGCTCCCCACCATGGGGATAATGGATGAAACCTCTGAAACTGCAAGCAAGTCACAATTGAATACTTTTTTTCATAAGAGTTTTCTTGGTCACGGTGTCTCTTCACAATAATAGATCAGTGACTAAGACAATTACTATTTACTAAATATTCATGTTATAATGTTCATTGAATAGGTGTCCCATTTCATTACTCGGGAGTACTGCATGCATACTTGAACTTCAATTATTTAAAACTCCTTTGCATTAATTAATACTTCAATAAAGTTCTTGTCAAGCTTTTTTATTTTATAGTTATAAAAACCCTAAACACTAGATAGTTCTTCTCTTTTGGTCTTTTCCTTTTTTAGTTTCTCTCTCTTTTAAATAATTTTAAAATAGTATTTACTTATTTTTATGTGTATGGGTGTTTGGCACACATGTATATCTGTGTGAGAAGTGTGTTTGCGGTGCCCACAAAAGCCAAAAGAGGAATTGGATCCCCTGCTACTAGAATTACAGACAGTTGTGAACTTCAATGTTGGTTCTGAGAATCAAACCTGGGTCCTCTGGAAGATCAGCCAACATTCTTAACCACCAAGCTATCTCTCCAGTCCACTCTGTTTCATTTTTATATATTTTAAAAACAGAAGAACTGAGGTACTGTTAATATACATAAACAGAAACACATACACACACCCTTAGGACACTCTTAACAGAAACACTAAAAATCCTTAGGACACTCTTCAACTTTGTACCTAGTGTTCAGCAGTTTTACTAATATATTCCTGTAGCATTTTGAGGACCCCATATGGATTTCTACATAGATGAGCATATTGTAAGTAAGTGGGCTCTTTTGCTTCTTGTTGATTGGATGCCTTGACTCTCTTTTGCTTGCCTGGTGCATTGGCTTAAAACTCTAGAACCATCTTGAACCGATGGATAAAAATAAATACCCTTTATATGGCCCTAAGTTTCACACTACTTGTTTTGTTAGTTAGGTTATTGAGAAATATTAACATTGAAATATTAACATTGCTGATAGGAATCTCAATTTTTTTATTTCTTTTCACAATAGTTGTGTTCTTGTGTTTGAGATACTGGCTATTAGGTCCATAAAGATTTAAGAATAAGTTCCTTTAATGAATTGACTCCTTTGTAATGGTAAAATGTCGTTTCTAGTTGTTCGTAAGAGTCTTTGTTCCAGAATGTATGTGATTTGATATTTAGCCACCCACTGTTTTGGTAGTATCCTTATGATGTACTTTTTAAAATCACACCTTAGTTTTAATATATTTAATATTTATTTATTCATATTTATAATGGTTTTCTTATCAGAGACTTACACTGTATTCTTGCTTTTTATCAAATATGACAGTCTTTGCTTTTGAACAAGATTTGTTTTGACTTACATGTGTGTGCTCATGTGCTCATCCCCACCACCACATCACACCCCTAGGAGCTGGAGTTCCAGGGGTTATGAGCTGACAGTTGTAGGCAATGGGAACTGAGAGATGGTCCTCTGAAAGAGCAGTGCATAACTCTTAGCTGTTGATGCATCTCTCCAGCCCAGTGCTTGCCTTTTAGTGACACATAATGTGGTTATTATTGATGTACCTATCTTGCACCATCTGTCTTTCTATTAGGGTTCTTTCTGTCTCATATATGTTTGTGTGTCCCTCCTCTCTTTCACTCTATTGCTTTGGCTTAGTGGAAATTTTTTTTTTAAATAATTCAACTGGTTCTCCTTATAGGCTCCTTACAAACTATATCTGCTTGTGTTACTGTTTTGATGGTTACTTTAGGATTTCAGAACATTCATCTTAAACAATCTAATTGAGCATGATAATACATCACTTACTTCATAAGAACCTTACATGGTGAACGCCTCACAGTTTGCATTCATGCTTTATTTGTCAGACTGGTCATGGTTGTGACAAAATGCCTGAGGAAAACAACCTAAGTGGAGATAGATTTGTTTTAGCTGATGGTTTCCAGGTTTTATTCCATTACTGTGGTTGGGGAGAAGAGTTTTCATAGTGGCAGAGAGAGAGAGAGAGAGAGAGAGAGAGAGAGAGAATGAGAATATGAATATGAATATACCTGTGCCATTTCTCATTAACCCTCTATTATTCCATTGAGATTGACGACCCCAGGAGTGGTGTGAGGCCACCCACACCCAAGGTAGACCCCTTCCCTCTTAGTTAGTCCTATCTGGAAACATCCTCAGGGCTCACAGTAAGCATATGGTTTATTATTCTCGTAGGCAATTGTCAATTCCACCAAGCTGGAAAGAGTAACCTTCATGCATCTTGTATTCTTTTAGTCACACACTTTGATTTCTATGGGTTATAAAACTTGCTATGCATTATTACTGCTTACGTCAACCCATTGAGTATTTTAATACAATGAACATAAACAAATGTCTTTATAATTACGTATGCTTTTGCAATCTTTTATTTCTGTGTGGACACAAGAGGCCTGACAGGCATGGTGTTTCCTTATTTGAGGTAAGAGATGAGAGATGCAGTCATTTTAGTGTTCCTAACCTTTTAAAACATTGGTCAAGCATCAGATCACCCAACCTTCTGAAGGTTTATCTTCCAGCTTTTAATTATAGATATTTTAACATTGTTCTCCAGGCTCTGAGAATCTTTCTTGATTGGCATAATATAGTCTACTTAATGGCATAATGTTGGGGAAAGTTTTCACAATCTGTATCTTTTAGAATTCACTGTGGAAGTAAGCAATTAACACAGGCTAGAGAAAACTAGGGAACATATATTGTTGCCAATACTACATAGATGTAAATTATTTTTCATCTTTGATGATGTGGATAGAAAAAAACTGTGCTTGTAAAGAACATATACCATGTGTCTAAGGCCATTTTAGTCTGTACTGACACAAGGGTACCACATCTAGAATGTTACCGTCGATGGGACAAATGTCAGTCAAACAGCTGAGCTTGTGAATGTCGACAAGTATCTCTAGGATCTATCTGGCTCCAGCACAAAATGGGAAGAAATCATAAGTCTTTCATCCTATAAGTTTTTTGGGTGGTGGTACAAACAGCCACTCTGTGCCTGGGAGTACAATGTTGATTGTTACTTACTTTCTACATGGGAGTAGAGTAGGTGACTAGCCTACTTCAGATCCTTTTATTTGGTCCTCTTTTCTACACTCACCCTGACCTAATAGCTCAAGAGCTCAAAAGAAGGTCTTGCATCTACAAGTATGCCAACTACAAGTTACACATTCAGAGAACAGGGAGAGGACTATGGCATATGTCTACAGAGTCTATGGACCTGATACGAGCATGGATTTAGAAAGAACTCACTATGACTAGACCCCTGTGTCTCTGTAGTTAAATAGTGAGTTAAATGATGGCAGTCTCTGAGCATCAGGACCAAATCTTCTCTGTTTCCAGTAGTTCTTAAGGTGTCGAGACAGTCCTTTGTCTCTTGATATCCAAATCAGCGACCATAGTTCCACGTGGAAAGTGCACACATATTGATTGTGCAGGGTCTCTCACTGAACCTCGAGCTTGTCATTGCTTGGTTAGGGTAGCAGATAATAAAGCCTCACCTACCCTCTTGTCTCTTCCTGGGAAAATCTGTCACAATGTAGCAGAGACTCAGATTTTTCCAACTATTGCCTTTGTCTTGCTGTAGTGCATCTGCTTTAGCATTTAATTGTCTTTGAGGTTCTATACTAAGTACTAAATCCTGAGTCTGAAGCACAACTTTCTGTTTTTCTACAGTGTACTGAGTAAATATTAACCTTACTTAGGATTTATATGAAGACTTACTAACACCCCAGGAGATGCTATCTAGGGACTGATAGAACTTCTGCATTATGATACAATACCCTAAAAAAATTGGAAACTGCCTTTGTAAGACGCCAATGAGCTAGTCTTTCCCATGTAACAACCATATATAAGTGCAACCCAGAAGAGACTTGTCACCAGAACCTGGGTGCCAGCTCCCTGATCATGACTTCTAGCCTTCAAGATATGGGGAAATAAATGTCAGTTGTTCGTAAGCCACTCTATTGAAGTTAGTTTTATTAGAGCATACTAAAGAGACTATGACTCCTCCTGAACCAGATAAAAAGTTTCCCTATGTTACTAGGGTGATCCTTTGGTTTTCATAGTTTCATTAACTTTCTGTGAGCAACTTGACTATATCTGGAATCAACAAAAACCCAGGCATCTGGGCATGCGTTTGAAGAATTTTCATGCTTGGATCAGTTGAGGTGGGAAGACCCATCCTAAATCTGACTCACACCTTTAGGTGGCAGCCCCCATGAAAGGAATGGAAGAAGAAAGGGTTTTGTTTTTTGCCTGCTTGCCCTCAGTTTCACTGGCAGTTTCACCTATTCTGTTCCTAAGGCATTTCTCCATTGGTTTTAGAACCTACTTCTTTTTAGTTTTTTGTATATCGAAGACCAATGACTCTCGAAGACTTCCCAGGGACTCTGGGACCAGACTGGTTCTTCTGAGACAGTCTCATGGATTGAACAACTACAACATCCTTTGTCTTTCCATTAGGAGACAGCCATTTTTAGCCTACTCAGACCACTGCCTGTAAGCCACTCTCATGAATTCCTTATATAAATATATAGAGAGAATTTCTATGTATGTAATATATTCAGGAAATATGTATATATTTATGTGTGTATGGGTGTATGTATATATAGTATTTGAATAGTATGTATGTATGTATGTATGTATATAGAGTCATTGTATCAATTCTATTCCTTTAGAGACTAACGAATTCTCTTTTCTTTATTCCTGGCACTACAGTAAGGTCCCATTATCTTTCTAAAAATTGTTCTTCCACATTTGCAAATGTTCGAATCAGTGTGCTACCAGATTGCCTCTTAAAGCTATCACTGGTAGAGGTTTTAGCAATGAGGCCACCAGTCTGCGCCAAGAACTAACTGTGCCTTACTTCCTTACCAATAAGATGTCTCCATTTCCATTTGAGTAGTCAGTGATCCAGACTCTCAAGTCCTACCTTACAACTTTATCTATGATCCATCCTGTTCTTCCTGTGTCAGTAGGACCAAGTCGGGATCACATGCATGGAAAACCTGTTGGGAACAATTACCAGTGAAGGGAAATTCAAAGAAGCACAGTCCTTGATTTAGAATTGACAAGCCACCGGACAGGGATGGCATAAGACTTTAATCCCAGCATTCAGGAAACAGAGGCAGGTGGATCTCTGTGAGTTCAAGGCCAGCCTGGTCTACAGAGGGAGTTCCAGGAAAACCAGAGTTACAACAAAGAAACCATGTCTTGAAAAAAACAAAAACAAATATAGAATTCACAAGTCTATTGGCCCAAAGTGGAGCTCCACAGCACACATTGACCATTGAGATGCAAGCAGCTGTGCTGTCATCTCGGGCATTGGATAGACCATCCAGAGAACAGCCCAACCTCAGCAGTTAAGAGAGACAGACCTGAAAGAGCTGACTGCTAGAGGCTGCTGAAGAGTCATACCCACAGTGTTCTTTCTTGATGGAGGATCTGGGCCATGCCTGCCTATGTCCAGCTCCTTGTTCCACACCATCCATGAAATGGGTCAAGCAGACCATGTTAAGGGAAATATAAATTCTACCCTGAAGGTTTGTTTTTCCTCTGAAACAATCTGCCCAGTTCTGTGATGTTTGAGCAATGGCCCCTGTTATGAGCTAGTTGGGGGATACAACATTGAAGGCATTTTAGCTTCAATGGAATTCCAGCGTCTGATCATTTCCCATTTTTAAGTAAATAAATTAAGATTTCAAGGGGAAGTGCACATCCTTCCTGGAACAACCCAGCCCACAGGAAGGAGTAACAATGGCTTCCCCCCTTGAACTTGCTCTTCCCCTCCTAGGAAGGCAATGTGGGATCTACTGGATAGAATCTGTGATCCCTGATGCTATATCCACTCTGGTTGCACAGGCAGTCTGTGGGCCTCACAGGAAGACAAGAATGACCTGGGGAAGACTAAGTGTTCAGTCTGTGGAGGGGTACAGGAGGAAGAGAAGGATACCCACCCACATTATGAATGTTGCTGGTCTTTATCCTCTTTTGCAGTTGTTACTATTTCCCTGGTGCCCTGGACAGAAGAGACAGGTAGAAAATGAGATTTACCACAGGATGCCAGCCTTCCTATGACAGCTTTTGCTCAGCATCATGTTAAATGGAATTTTGTTGTTGCAACAAAATACCAGTGTTAACTTAAAGGAGGGAGGATTTATTTAGGCTCATTCTTGCAGAGCAATCTGTATCACAGGAGTGGTCTACTACTTGCTTTACTGTTATTGGCCTTTGCTGAGGCTGCTAGGGCATCATTGCAAAAGGGCAGGCATTGCAGAAGACAGCTACTCACACTATGATGGCAGGAAGAAAGAGAAAAAGGGTTTGGGGGATATGATATGCACATCAAGGGCATGCTCCCAGTGACCAACTCCCTTCAGCGAGGCACTATAGCTGAAAGTTTCCATGACCTCTCATGAATGCCATCTGTTACTAAATCCATTAATGGATTAATCCATTGATTAGGTCAGAGACCTTGTAAAGCCCTCACTTATTAATGACCAGTTCTACCAACTCCAGACTAAGCCCTTAACACATGATCTTTTTGGGAACCGGAGTAGTGCTTCATTTCTGCCTTAGTTAATGCCTTATTGCTGTGAAGAGACACCATGATGACAGCAACTCTTATAAAGGAAGACCTGTAATTAGGGCTAGCATATGTTTCAGAGGTTTAGTCCATTGTCCTCATAGTGGGAAGCATGGCAGCACACAGAAAACATGGTGCTAGAGAAGGAACCAAGAGTTCTACATCTGGATTGGCAGGTAGCAGAGAGAGACACTGGGCCTGGCTTGAACATTTGAAACCTCAAAGCCCACCCCCAGTGAAACCCTTCCTTCAACAAGGGCAAACCTACTCCAACAAGGCCACATGTCCTAATCCTTTCAAGAATGCCATTTCCTATGATCCTATGGTGGCCATTTTCATTCAGACCACTACCTACAATGTGCAGACATGGTGTATTAGTTAGTTTTTCTTGTTGCTAAAATGGCTGACAAAAGCAATATAAGGAAGGAAGAGGGGAGGCTGTTGCTGTTATTTTATGTTTTGTTTTTATTTTGGTTCATGGATCAAAGGTATTATAGTTCATCGTGGTGGGAAAATCATGGAATCGGGAACTTGAAGTACTGGTTAGATTGCATCCACTGAGAGGAAGCATAGAGAGGTAGATGCTGGTGCTTAAGCTTATTTTTTTTTTTACTTTTTTATCCAGTTCAGTACTCCATGGAATAGTCCACCTATGTTTAAATTGGGTCTTCTTCTTCCATTAGCCTAATCTAGGAGTCCCCTTACAGATACGCTAAGATGTTTGTTTCCATAGTGATTTCTTAATCCCAGAGAGATGACAATCGAGACTACCCACTCACAGCAATCATCAGTTTCTGGAGAATGAAGAGCCGGGGTCAGAAGCTTGGTCCTTGGATTGTTCACATACTGTTAACTGTATAGAGCCAGACGCAGGGTAAGAAAAGAAATTTAAAATATATAGTACCGAAGGACCACTTTTCTTAGGAATTATTCTTCTGCCGTTCAATATTCTCCACCTGGTAACAGAAATTTAGAGTTACTTAGTTGGTGTTCCCTCTTATATGAATGGGGACATTGAAGATCAAAGGGGTCAAGACACATAGTGATAGTTGTTACATCACCAACCTTCATTAGAGCCCTGGGACACTTAGTCCAGAAAGCCATGCTTGAATTCCTTTCTTTTTCCAGTGTTCCACACATGCACTGGCACAGTCATGGATCATCAAATGTATAGTGAATAAATGCAAGAGGAACCAGAGACATCCTGAGAGACACAGCAGAGAAGCATGTGTAACACTGTTATCCAGACCATGGGACCCTGATAAGGATCCCAAGGTGAAGAAGGATGGAAGAATCACAAGTCACATAGAAGAAAAGCAAGGAGCCATTGGTGAGTGAATTAGAGAGGGCAAGCTTTTTAAAAATGACTGCTGACTGGCTCTCTTCCTCAAAGGAGACTGTGATTTTTAATATATTAATTCCAGCTGGCAGCCAGGGTGGTATACAAAGCTATAAATACTATAGTACAGCCATGATCTGATTGAATGCTTAAGCTCTCTGAAGCAATTGTCATGGCTTGAGGCCCCATATGCTCAAGCTTTGAACACTGGGTCTGCAGCTTGTGGTGTTACCTAGAACAATGGTTCTTAACCTGTGGATTGTGACCTCTTTGGGGGTCAAACAATTCTTTCCCAAGAATTGCCAAAGACCAACTGCATATCAGATATTTACATTATGATTCATAACAGTAGCAAAATTACTGTTATGGAGTAGCAATGAAAATAATTTTATGGTTAGGGTTCCCCACAGTATAAGAAAATATATTAAAGGATCTCAGCATTAGGAAGGTTGAAAACCACTGACTTAGAAGGATGTGGAGCCTTTAGGAGGTAGGCTGTAGCTAGTGGAAACAGGTCAGTTTGATAGAAGACTATATTCACCTGTAGTTCTGGCTGTAGCATCTGCTTCCTAGTCTGCTGCACTTGTGAGGAGTCTCTCCCAAGTGCTGCCACCACCATGAATTTCGCCATGCCTCCTCAACCATGACAGACTGAAATTGCCTTGAAACTGTGAATTCAAAACAGACCTTCCTTTCTGTACATTGTTTCTGTTATGTGTTGTGGACACGGGTTAAAAGACTGAAATAGAACTTATGTGAGTTTCTTGAGTGGGCTAGGTAACATTTACTCCTGAAATTTCCTGCAACAAACATCTGATCAATAACTATTCATCAACAAATGTTTGTGGAAATAATGACTACTCAGTTTAAGAGACTTCTGTACCTTTAGAAGATCTACGGAGTTCAACAGCTTCTTTCCAAGACACTAGTTAGAATAACACACATGTGATTGTCCTGTGAGTGCAATTCTTTTGTGTGTTTTTGACAGTATTCTCCAGTATCAATGTGAAATCTCTACAGACACGTAAAGTACTGGTCTCAGGGTGTTCAGTTCAAAACACATGAGATTGCTCTTGGAGCCAAACATCCCTTTGCAGAAAACACTTCTTTGGGTAAGATTGACGATCTCTGAATTCTACCTCCCTAGTTATGAGTTTATTTTGTAGCCTACTGTCACTGTGAGGGGGATCTTGTTAAATTTTATTTCCTGTTGTTTGTAGATTTGTTTAGACTGTAGATCTCTCCTCTAAACTTGCTTTGCTATGTAGCATTCTTTACAAGCCGTGTGAATAGTGTCATACAATCTACCCAGAGGGAGACTGGCATTCAACCACGGGAAATGCCTCAGTGCTCTTATTCTTCTTCAGAGACAGTCTTGTGTAGCTCAAGCTGGCCTTGATCCTCTTGCTTCCACATCCCAACTGTTGAGGAGACATGTGCCGACATAAATGGCCATGTCTGTGAACTTTAGCTCACCAGATCACCAGGAAAGACCACAGGACTCAGTAACTCATATCACTGAGGCTCACAGAGCTTTCAGCAGCCTTGCCATTAAAAGACTATGTGACCTCTAGTACAGTGACGTAGCAGAAATTTGCTGGGTCCAAAACCCAGAAGGCAATGGGCTGAAAAGATACAGATATTGTGTAATGGAGAATAAGAAGAAACCAATGCTCAGGTCCCAATGTTATCAGTCTCTCGATGTGTGTACTTAGATGTCACTTACACTCTGGCCCAATCACCACTTATGACATTGGAATAATGATGCATTTAGTGGCAATTCCTAAGATAACCTACAGAGAGAACGAGCCTTACAAAAGTAGTGAATGAAAAGTACAGGCTGAAGAGTAGAGGGAGGGACAGGCTGACAATGGGCCCTCCTGCTTTAATTTAGTTGTCCGGTTTCACACTGTCCTTGTCTCAAAGACTTCAGCATTTCCACTGGATAATGGACACCTTTTTCAAGGAGAACAGAAGTTCTATCCTATAGAGACACTGCCGTGCAGTTTTTATCAAAATAGCTGCTGACTCAGTTCCCTAGTACTCCACTGTCTAAGAACAGCACAACCCCTTTGATGCAGGAACCCAAATGATCCACTTCCTGGAGGGCAACTACAGTTGTTAACTGTGGTTATTGGTATGTCACCTCACAGAGATCTCGCCTACATTAATAAATTTACTTATGCTGCTTGACTTCTTTCTCAATAAAGCAGTGATATATAGCTTTAGATAAGACCAAAAGGGTGAGAGGAGGAAAGAGTAAGTAGCTGACTCCACTAGGTAAAGAGCTACAATATAATGAGGGATCTCAGAAGATACAGGGCAGTCACAATGCTCTCTGAGATTGTTGGGGTTTAGTTAAGCCTAGGGAGTCTGGGGCCTAATCAAGCCTGTGTGGAGGTAGAGAAGGACTCCATCTGAGTCCTGAAAGATGAATCAGAGAGGCACTTTTGCATAGAAGCACCGGAAAGCACCCATGTGGAAGACTACACTATGTCCAGGCCTCTGTGGCTCGAAGTTAACACAATTGGTTGTGACATGTACCATGTCTAAGTAAATAAAAATTATCCATTATTCAGGAGGAACATACAGTCTTGTCATTAAACTGAAAGTTTCCCCCAGGAATTTTCTTATTCTTTACAGAGCAGAGTGGCATGACCAGATGCACTCAGGACTGATCTTGTTAGAGACACAGAGATGGATTTTTGCCTGGTTGTGTCTTGGAATCCCTTAAGGGTCTTATAGGCCTTACTTTCTGCATTAAATTGGATAGCACAACACAGTGGAGAATATATAAGTGTAAATAAGAGAAATTGTTCTGTGGGCGTCAGTGTGATCAGCAAAGGCTCCATGGAAAGATGCCTCTGGATGTGAGCCTTGATTAATTTCCTAAGATTAAATTATCTGCCTGGAGGGGTTCTAAATAGCTCTTTCTATTGAGTTTGCTGAGTACAGAATCTGCCTTGAGTTTTGCCCAAATTAGGCAGGTCCTGTGAGGGGCAGTTAGTAAGACTCCATCTCCCAGCATCAGCTCAGGGAATTAACAGAACCTTGTCCTCCAGGGTCTGGTTTCCTAATGTGTCCCCAGTATAGTACAGTAACCCACTGGCACCAAGACTCACAGTGTACACTGTCCGTGTTACGCCATTCGGAGAAAATAGTTTTCCTGTAAAACAAAAACAAATGAACAGATCCTGTTCGCTTTCTTATGTAGTATATCTCATATAATATGCTCCAGACATCATCAGGTCGTGAAAGATTCAGGACTTAAGGTTTATGTGCCTAAGACTCAAATGTCTCTGAAGAAACCTTAACTAAGGAATGGTGTTAGGAGAGGGCACCTGACTCCAGACTCCAGAAGATTTTAACTTAACTTTTAACCTAACATAAAACTTTCTAAGTTTTACTTTCTTACCCTTTCATTTACGGATCTTACCTACCTCACATGTTCATGGGAAGGGCAAGAGGCATGTCAGGTATTATTATTTGTGTTAGATGTCCAAATTCCAGGAACCTTTGGGACAAATACTTGTCAAACGGACGAGTGACGCTGCGAACTGACCACAGATGACTTAATGGTTTCTTTAGGAGATGTTAGAAAAGGAGTCTTTTTGTTTCCTGTACCCAGTGAGACTTTTTGCAGCAAAATGCAAAGGGTATGCTGGGATGGGCAGGGCCAGGGATGGAGGTGACCTCAGGTATCCTCATGCCAAGCAGCCAAGCCACTCCGGAGAGACCGTAAGACAAGATGCGATGCCAGCAACTATTGCCATGTATTGTAGAGGACTCATCTGCTTAGCATTAAGCTTCCCCTTGTTTAACCCTCAGAGGTTTTGGACTCTGTCTGGTGTGAAATTTTTTTTCTGTTTAGAAAGAGTTCCGCTCATTACTTTAGCAGACTGCACATGGGGAGAACTTGTTTATCTGCTAAATGAGTCATCACTATCCTGCTCTATACGAGCCATGGAATGACAGACTTGGAAGGGCTCTCAGACTCACCCAGTTCAACCCCCTCATCACCAGTGGGAAGACGGATGTCCAAGAAGAAAGGGATTTGGTGGGGCTGGGCCCGAAGAGCAGGTCTCCTGGTTCCGAGTCTTAAGTGCAGTCTACTAAATGCAATAGCCACCTGCAGAACAGCACAGGGACAAGAGGCAAAGGGAGCCAGGCTAGACTGTACACGCTCCTCTCAGCAGCTGTAGAAATTATTCATTTTAAGAAAAGAAACATGACACTTGGCTAAGCAGACACCAAGAAAATAGCTCCACCATTCATAAAGCACTTATGTATTTACATGCAGCCACTGTGCTGAGAACTGAAATATCAAGGAAAATCAGAGAGAGGAATTAGATACCTGCCTTGTCCTTACTGAGTGTTTAATTTAGAGTCCACCCCGTGCAGATGGTTTTGTAACTGCTTTTTTAAATACCTAGGACCTACAGAAATGTCTCAAGCTCTACTCTGAGGATACAGAAGGGATCAAGCTTGGCTCACTCTCCCCCTACCTGCTCTCCTGTCAATCATAGTAGTCCTGTTTTGTCTCTACACTGGGCCTTCCTATAAGATTTCATTTAGAGACTAGACCTTGTTGGACTTTCTTGAATTGTTCAGAAGATGCTCAGATGTAAGCAAAAACCTCAAATAACATTAATATTAACATAAGTCAACAAAACGTACTGGACAGTTTTGGACTAGTCGAGCTTGGGCTCTTCTAAGTTGGGAAGGCCAACCCTCTGGCACTGAGTAAGTAAGTATATGCATATGCAGAACCTAAATAAAGATGGCATGATTTCCTTCTCTTCTTTTATTTTCCTCTTCCCCTCACCCTTCTGGTGATATTCAGGTGCCTTTATTAATGACAATCAGCTTTCAGTTGCTGACAGCTCAAAATCTACAACCTTCCAGAAGAAAGAAGCATTTTATCCTCTTATGTCTGCCTAGAAATTCCACATAAGACTAATGTTGGTTCCCCTTGGTGCTTTCCTTATTGTCGCTGAACAAATCATGGCAGATAAGGGTGTAGGAAACTCTTTCTATCAAGCCAGTGTTCTGGTGTCAGTCCCTGTGGGAAAGGACAGGGCGTTTTGATGGACAGTTTTACTGGGAATAAAGAAAATGACAGAATAGTCTTCTAGAAAGATTAGATGAAACCATACATGCATATAGGTAAGGAGACTGTATTGTCTATACGCCCTTTTTTTGTCCTTCAATTGACATACACACATTCCCTGATAACTGTCATGGTTTGACTATGGCTAAGTTTCTTTGAAACTTATATGGCACTTAATCCTCATTATGAAAGATTAAGAGATGGTATCAGTTGGGACATGCAAGATGTCTTTACAGTGCTGTCCTGATGAATGTACTTAATGGGTTGATGGGTTAATGGGTTGTTTGGAGGATGTGTCTGCTCCCCAAACCAGTTGGTTAAGTCTCTAGCACACTCCTTGTTTCTTACCATGGTAACACTCTAGGCCACCTCAGGACGGTGTCGACTGGAAGACCATCTCCAGATACATCCCTTTTACCTTGAACAAGAATTATGGGCCCAAATAAATCAATTTTTCACATTAGTTTACCCAATAGTATTTTAAGAACCGGTTACTGCTCAACTGAGTGCCATATTTCTAGATGGTAAGAAATCCAAGGCTCAGTTCTGATAATTTGTGTTCATGTCTGTTCTCTGCTAGATCATCTAGGAATATTGCAATGATCACTTCATTTTTGCCTTTTTTCTCTGGAAGTTGGAGTTTGGATGTTCCTGCTTTGTTTTGAACAGTCTAGACTGTTCTCTGCGATTAGCCCGAATAGAAACACATACACAGAGAGAGTTGAATATGATGGTGTTATTTTGTTGTTGCTACTGACATGACTTACAGTCATATCTTTTCTTTAGTAGCACACCCCCTTCATGCTTCAATATGATGAGAGGACCGTGACTGCTTGTTGTAAATAAGGCCAATTTAATCAAGAGAGTCACTGTAATCAAGTACACTCTAGAAAGGCTGGACATTGACTGTGGTATGGCTGGGTGTGTCATCACCATGGTATCGCTTTCTTAGTTTTCTCAGTAGGAGAATGCATGAAAATCTAAGGAAACGACAGAAAGAAAGAGCCTGTTGCATCTAGAAGTTAATCATTCTGAGAGGCAGATGATCTGAATTCTGCTTCTGGCTCAGTTATTATTTGTCCTGTGGCTTTGTCAAAATCCTTTTCTTATTCAGAATTTGATGTTAACATATGCAAAACACAAATCCCAGTTTATGATTGTTAAGGAGTATTCTTGGTCCAAATATGCATCCCGAGACTATTTCTAACAATGTGGATTCTAGAAGACTGTTTGTCAGGTGACAGTGTTGTTTTCTGTACGTTGGTTTTAGAAAGTGGTCTTAATAGATAATATAGTCTCGTATTTCCAAGTTACTCTTCTTTCTGCAAGTTTAAAGATCTTGTTTTTTCCCCCACTCTGAAGAAGATTTTTGAATCTCCACTACCCCTAGCAGTCTGCTGTATGTGTATAAGACCTAATGAAACTCTCAAAGTGGTTTTTTTCTTTCCCATAGCTTCACTCTGTGATCTGCAGTTAGACCTGTCCCCTGTCAAAGTGACCAGTTCCACCTAATTCACCTTAAAATCGAGTATCCTGAAGTCAAGGTCATTTTCCCCTGCTTCCAGAGCAGGTACTTGAGATCCCACCTGGAACAAGACTTAAAGTTGCCCAGCTACTTCCTCCACATGCCTGAGGGTGCATATGTTGAAAACAGAGAAAGCAAGCTTTACCCAAGGAAACTGAAGTTCTTTGCCCAGTCATGTGAAGAAACTAACTAAATATTTAAGGTTTGTTGATGCCAGCATATTGTTTTTTAATTTCAATACCCTTCCACATATTACTTCATGTAATTCTCACAAACAACTCTGCAAATAGGCAGTATTCATTGTGTCTCTTCGATTAGGCAACAGAGCCACAGATGGTTTAACTGGAGTGCCAAGACTGTTAGTAAGAAAGGGAGGGAACCAGGGCTGGCATCCAGCTGTCACCAACCTATTGAAGGAGTTTGGCTAGCACTGTGTAGGATCTCTGAGACTCAGTAGCACACAGATGACCCCCATCAACATGATTCAGAGGTATGAGTGTGTGATAACACAAACACCATTTACTTATTGTTGGCTGGTATCCAAGTGTACTTTAATATCTCAGCAACATGATCAAAGACCAAGACCTGAATTTAGCAATGCTTAAAGTCAAAACAAACCATTTTTCACACAAACTCTTCCTTCTGCTTATATTAAGCCTAGGAAGACTCTGTCTAGTGGGACCCAAGAAGGTAGAGATGAACTCCATCTTTGCAATTTTTGATAAGGTTTGACATTTCACTTGTAAAATGTTATGATGGAAACATTGTACCTGTCTATTTATTTATTGTGGACACTAGGTCTAAGGACAAAATAGGAGGGAAAATCATATACTTAAAACCCTTACAGATATGACAAACCAATAATTTACAACTTTGCTTTGTTTATGGAACAGTATTGGGACATTCTTATCCACTGTAACCTTTCCACCTTCACAAGGAATTTTCCTCTTCACTATAAAGAGAACTTGATGCTTAATGAGGCCCCAAAGAGGCCAAGTTTTAAACAGTTTTATTTAATATAAGCACGTGTGTAAACCAGAGGACAGCGTGGGGGAGCTGCTTCTCTCCTTCCGCCATGTGGCTTCCTGGGACTGAACTCAGGTGATCAGCTTGGTGCTGGGTGACTTTACTTGCTGAGTCATCTTGCTAGTCTCCACTGTAACTCTTGAGCATTCTTCCTGTAATCATTACTTATTTAGTGGTCTCCTCTTGGCTCCTCTTCTTCTTCCTCCTCTTCTTCTTTGTCCTCTTTAAAAAAATACATTTATTTGAAGTCTTCTGATGCACCTCTATAGCGGTGGATCTGGGTACTGCCCGCAACCCCTTAGAAACCAAGGCTCTGCCTTTGTGTGGAAGCTGTGCTCTCTGCTGTCACTTAGACTGCCCTTCTTTGGACTCTACAGTTTCTGATGCCCTAGCTCCGAATCCTTATGAACTCACCTTGAATCCACTCCATCCTTTGAGAATGTGTGGGGTTTTCCTCATGATCCTTACAAGGCCTTGGCAATTGCAACTGCTGGGCTCTTTAATCCATATACAGTTGCCATTCTTGGGAAATAAAAAAGTAGAAGATGCTGGACTGAACCCAAATCTCAAGTAAACAAATAGATATTTAGAGATAAATATGTATTTAAAGATAAGCATGTCTTGTGTGTCCTCGGGCTCTTGCACTTGTGAGAGAAGCAGAGTAGAAGCTAACGACCCAGTAGATAACCAAGTTCCCTGAGGGTGTAAGAAGAGGTCCGGGACTGCCCAGCAAGCTGCTGATGTTACTGGCAGGAGAACCAAGGCTGGCTGACCTCGGGCTGTGTTTCCCCTGGCAATGTGCTGCCTTTATTAACTACAACAGTGAAGCTACTGTGTTTGACAGTTTTCAGAGCACTTTCAGATGCATGATCTTAATTAATCTTTCCGGCAACCCTCTGAGGTAGGTGCCATGTTTCATTTGTTTTAAGACAATTTTGTCCTCTGCTTTAAAGATGTATTTTATTGTCAGTTGTGCATCAGCCTAATGGGTAGCATTGTTTTTGTTTCTTATTCTTGCATAAAATAATGTCATATTGGAATCTATTAAACGCAACATTGTCTATAGCTAAGGAACGAGCTGGGGAAGGCAGGTCTCCAGGAAGGTGGTAGACATGTAATTATACTGTTGTCTTTCTCTCCTTCTATTTCTGCATGCTGAAAAGAAATAACAGATTTTCTCTCCATGACAAACAGTGAAGCAAAAGAGTTCAGTGAAGTAGGCCAGATACAGGATGCTGCTCAAAGCAGAAGGTAGCCTAACGTGTCCCCCTTTTCTGACATCTATGAAAACTCAAAGACTGTAACAACTCATACAGGTAACACTGAAAATCTGGCAAGGGGCGATTTGCTTCTCTTTGCCTATGTCCCATAAAGGAACAATACACAGCAGAGCAACACTAGTTGCAGTGTCCCACAGATGAAAGCCTGAAGTTAGTAGTAGAAGCTTATCTTGGCAGAGTCATCCTGAGCCTGACCTAGCCAGCTGGAAAGCACTCCTGACAAGGCTGCTTGCTCCAAGCCTGGGTCCCAGCCCGCTAGCCCCATGACTCAGGCAGAGCTGCCACCGTCTCTTCCCCTTGGAACTGGGTCTACATACAGTCTAGACTGTTCTGGAAAGCAATCCCTCTTGACACTGAGCCCAAACTCCCCAGCATGTATCCGCAGAACTTCATTCCAAGTATTGGAATCCTGGGCTCAAGATAGCTAATAGCAGGAAGAAATCTTCGATGGAATACAGAAACACGTTTAACAGGAGAAAGGAGAAGAAGAAGAAAAATTGGACATTCCCTGCAAGCAGACAGCTTTGAAATGGAATTGATTTGTGTGTCCAGCGCCTAAGGGGCGAGGGCTATCTGCCTGAAAGACGATCACTTGGAGAAAGATGATGTGCAGGTCATGTCATAGCAGTAAAGGTGCCCTTTCCTTTCAAGAAAAATAGGGTCTTGCAGATCAGAAGCACATGTGCAGATTAGGCTGTGTGTTGACAGCACTTTACACTTCACTGAGCCTTCAGCAATCGATCATAAGCCTGGAACCCCATACCTGCCAGATAAAGTCAACTCTAATGATCTTATGAGAGACAAAGAAACTGGGGCCCAAAGACCACATAAACTTGTTTAGGAAATATCCTAAAATGAAATCCTAAGAAGTAAGGATTGAGTTGGAAAGACAAAGCAGACTTTCTAACTTCAAGGGCCTTTTTTTCTTTGTGCCCCAGGCGTTGGTACCTCAGGTAAAAAGGGTCATAAAGGAAGGTTGGGTAAATATTAGAGAACGCTTGGGAGGATTAGAATGGGGAGTTAGAGGAGTACAGAGCCATGGGGCTTAAGAATTTTTTTTAAGTCTTGACTTGATGGAAACTTTGGAGTGCATAAGAATGAGAAAGAGGGCCAGCTAGCCTCCGGAGAGCTGTGGTCTAAGTCTAGGGAGTCTCAAGATTCAGGCAGGGAGGGGTCTCAGAGCAAAGGCCTTTGAATTTGACCTAGGGGGCTCAGAAGGGGACTGTAATTTCCTCACTCCCAATGCAACAGGGACTTTATTATTATTACTATTATTAATTATTAATTACTAATTATTAATTATTACTCCTCCAATACAGCCAGGCGTGGTCATGGTCATGTCAGGGGAACATAACCTTCGGAATCAAACAGTTGAGCCAAGTGAAGCTGACACGGCCTGTTGTTTTTCAGCCTGGTCAAGTCATTCAACCTTGTTGAGGGTTTATGTCTGGGAAGGGCTGCTCTGGGATCCTTAAAGACAGTATATTCTCTCCTGGGGTGCCCTTTGTCTGCCACTTGTTCCTTTATCGCCCGTCACACCACATTGAAGGATCTTTTATGCTCCTGTCTCCTCTTTACACTCTCAGCTCCTGGAAGATTTCACATCCTTTTAACTCTAGCACCTATATCAGTGTCTGGCAAAGATGGGGCTTGCTGTCTCTCTGTTGAGGGGTACAGAGAGAATGTAAGGCTAGAGAAGGGATTTAGTGAGGAAAGCCACAAAATGTTGCTTCTGAGGCTGGAGAGATGGCTCAGGTGGTAAAACATTTGCATGCAAGTGTGAGGACAGAATTTGGATCCGGAGAGGCCATGTTAAAAGCTGGAGGGTGTGGCAGCCCACGTATAGCTTATAGTAAGCAAAGGATAAGCTGAAGGTTCAGGAAGAGAGACCCTGCCTCAGTGCACAAGGTGGAGAGTGACACGGGAAGACATGGCATGTATACCCAGGCTCTATATACATGCTTGCACAAGTGCATGTGCACCTACCCACACATGTATGCCACATACGTGTGAACATGCATTCACCACACATACACAAAGCAAGCCTTCTCTCCTGTTGACTTCTAGATACCCAGCCTTGGACCCTCTGTCCAATCTCTCCAGGACCTGTTGCAGCTTCTGCTCTATCTTACTTTCAGGTGACATAGAAAAGGACTGTTTAAGGGATCAAAACCCAGAATGCCTCTCCAGGGAGCTAGCAAATTACAGTGACTAACCAGTGGTGGTGGCATCTTACACTTGAGGTGACTCTTTCACTTGGATTCCTATCTCTTGCATCTTGAACGGAGGAGAGAGGCCTCTGTGGTAAGATGGGCAAGCACTACTATTCATACTGTACAAACGAGGAAAGTAACTGTGGGAGAGGTATAGTTAGAAGTTCCAAGTCACGTACTATCTGATGACTAAATCATAACCTGTTGCAAAGTTACCTGACTCCCCACCGCATACACCCTCTGGCCTTCATCTCCCTAAAATAATGAGGCTAAAACCAAGGACAGGAGAAGGTCTGCATCCATTTTTTGGAAATGAGTTGTCGCTCTGGTGTCTGGGAAGAGAGGGCTGTTTAGCCTACACTTCCTGTCACTTGGGAGACAGACCTTCTATCCTCAGAAGGAGAGTGGGCCCTGCTCGGCTACCACAGGAGCTGAATCACCGCAAGCCCGACTGATCAGAAAAATGGCGTGGGTAGTTGTGTCCCAGACAGAAGACAGTTGGCCAGATGGAGAGGCGACTGTACATTTGGATCTGCAGCAGACTTGGATCCGCTCAGCTGGTGTCGGATCCACAGGCTGCTCTCTTTTGATTGAATGCACCGCTGAGGTGGTGGCAGCCTAGAGCCATGAGTTGTAGGAGTTCTTGGATCTATGAAGTAGGGACATGGTCAAGGATGAGCAGAGGCCAGGGGCGGTTGTGGTGGGACGCACAGGAGAGATGGAACCTTGCTTTTGGTAAAAAGATTTGGACGGTGACAAGAGTGGGCAAAGATGCTATTTATACGACACCCATCTGGTAAGCATTCCGGGTGCTACCCTTCAGGCACACACTGAAGCACGGCAGCTTCTCAGGCTAAGGACTCTGTCTGCCAGTGCTGAGCATCCTGGAGGAGTACTCTGTCCGAAACCATTCCTGTGTGGAGGACCATATGACACAGACCTCTTTTTCTTCCTCATAACATCCGTCATTGTCACAGGGTGCACAGAGCCACTCCGTGCTGTGTGCTAGGCAGTTCTGATCGCTGTGACAATCTTGCTGAGTAGTTGCTATATGATCAGTACACACCAGAAGAGATGGTATCCACAAAGATTAAGTAACTTACTCAAGGGGAATGAATGGGATACCCTGGCTGGGTGACCCAACCATGGTCTCTGCCAGGATCGCATAGGTGGTAGGTAGGTACTGTGCTTCTGATCTCACAGCCCAGGCATGCTCATGCTGTGCCTCACACTCTTTGCCCCTGACTCACCAACTCTTCCTGGAGGAAAAGATCCTAAAATTCCTCTTCCTAGAGAGCCAAGAAGACTGCTGTTCTCATTGGCCTGCTTTGAGATGCTGTATGGCTTCAGTTCCTGGAATATGCAGGCAAATGTTCCCCTCTATCTTTGGCGAAGCTAGCAGCACATGCCATATTCATAGTGCCTGACTAGGGTGCCGAGAAATGGGACCTCCTCCTCCTGCCACCCCCAACTTCCTCTACTCTCTCTCTCTGTTGGTCCGTTCTTCCTCTGAGCACATCCTGGTCTGGCCAACAGTTCCATATCTTCAGCCAAAAGAACAGCACTTTCTGGCTCCTCTGTGCTCCTTTGGAAGACCCGTGGGAGTCTATAAGGGTGTGGTGGAAACATCTAGAATGTTGTCTGTCAAGGTTAGCCTAACACTCTGCCAGTGATAGGAAGAAAACAGGGCCAATACAAGATCTTAGAAGCCCTTTGAGAGCGTTTCCACATGTGAATGGAGGAGAATATTAGAGTCATATCCTAATATTCTAGCCAAATCTGGAGGAATCCCAGGAAAATCAGCACAATTTAGCTTTCCTGCAATCTGACAGGAGGAAAGGGGATGAACTCTGGGAGGGAAGAAAGGAATAGAAACATCCATCATTTACTGCCTTCTCAGTGGGGACAGGTCTCTCCAAGGGGCAGGGCTTCTGGACCAGAAGGAGAGCTAGGAAACAGTACTTCAGAGTTGTCATGGAAAAGGCTATGTCTCTTGAATCATTTCTCTCTCTGTACTTAAAAAAATTCCTTGCCATTGTAGATTCTCATCCAGGTCCATTGTGATAGGCAATTTTACTTGTCAAATTGAGTGGACTGAGAAACAGCAAGGACACTAAAAGATACACCTTTGGGTGTGTCTGTGAAGAGATTCTCAGAAACATTTAACTAATGAGGGAAGACCCTCCTCTCCCTGCCTTAAATGTACAGGCAGCATCATGTGCTTGGGTCTTCAAATGAATTAACAGAGGAAGGGAATAAAGAGATGAGTGCTAGCATTCCCTGACACATCTCTGCACTCCAATGCCTCCTTCCTGTGCTGACGCTGAGTTAACAACAGTGGTACCCAAAGGGCAGCTCTGTGATGTAAAGGCAGCAGAGTCTCAGGACAGCTTCCCTCTGTAGTTTTGTGCTGGTGTTGGAATCAAAAGCCTCTTGGATTGTCACTCCACCCTGAGACCCTCTGTTCTTTCCCGGGACAAGGATCTAGATTAAGAAGTACAGCTTCTGTTATTGGTCAGCTTGGACCATCGGCACGGATGACTGGACTAGGTATGTGAGTAGCAGGTCATGCAAGAGAAAAAGCAGAGGAAGATTAGATGTGAGGAGGCAGAAAGTGAATTGCTGGGCTGTAAATGGAAAGTCTGCAAGGCCATATTGCATCATGTAAGGGAATTACATTATTAAGTGGAGTGGAATCAGGTGGTGTTTGCTGTCAAGGAGAGAGTTACAGTTCTGGACCTACCAGTAACTGACACACATCTTTCCCATTTCTTCACCACTACACAATGAGAGGTGTATAAAGTCTTTGTAATGATTGTCTTGTACAATAGTGTTTTGTTTCTTTCTGCTGGTAGCTTTGCAGAAATAGAGACAGTTATTAGTGTATTTAGGCGGATTGGAGGGAGAATTAAAGAAGAAAAGAAACAAGGAAGGAAGGAAGGAAGGAAGGAAGGAAGGAAGGAAGGAAGGAAGGAAGGAAGGAAAGAATTAGTATTTTTTAATGAACAGCATAGGCAGGCTGTATATAAAGGATGTTAAGAAGAGAAAAAGCAAAGAAGAGACAAAGACACAAGAAAGAAGCATGAAACCAGAGAGACAATGACTGTACCACTCAGGATGCATTTCTAGGCAGCTGCCACCCTGCTACCCCCAGCACAGACAGCCATTTCCAGAGTGACGTGGTGTGGTGACTTCCCCTGAGGAGGAGATTCTGCGACTTGAGCTCATCACACTCCCTGACTGGATTTCAGCACAGCCACTGCTGTTTCTGTAGACGACTGGAAGTGGAATAATTAACACTTGTTCTCTTGCCAGTGTTGCACCAGAAGAAATGGTCCATAGAACCTACTGTCTAACTGATGGATTGCTGGCCTGCTGTGCTGCCTGAGGGATTATTCCCTACTTCTTGGCAATATGGAGATAGCATAGGGGAGACTCTGGAAGTGGGTTTTCCAAGCATAGATCTCATGTATCCAGAAAAGCCCAAGGAGATCAAACCAAGCCGGGAGAGATCATCTTGAGTGTGACGATAGGTAGCAAAGCTCTTTCAGGATCATCAGTAGACGAACCTCTTCTCTAATACAATCTCAATGCAAGCCCCGTGTCATTTCTTCATATTGAGCAAAGGATTTAATGTTTCTGATCCTCAGTCTTTTTACCTGTACAGGGAAAGGTAGTTCTAATCTTGCTAAAGCATAATGAGAATGAGAAGGTAGATCTGTGGTTGTTGCTCAGGATGTGTTCCCCAATACCAGAGATTCTCAGCAAATATTGGTTCAATGTAAACCAAAATACATGCATTACTAGAACAATGCCGTTTTTGTTTTTTGTTTCTGTTTTTTAAATATAAAGGGTAGCTCAGTTGGAAATGCAAGCTTGAGGACCTGAAATGAATTCCCCAAAACCACATAACATAAGCCAAGCCTGGTGGCATGCTTCTATAATCCCTCTGCTGGGAGACAGCTAACCTCCTTGGCAAATTCTAGGCCAATGAGAGAACCTATCTCAAATGACAAGGTAGGTGGTGCCTGAGGACAGCCAAGGCTATTTTCTGACCTCCACACACATGTATGTGCACATAAACACATACACAGACAAGTTTTATGTGCCTATCACAGTCAGAAAGAGGTAGAAACAATCAGCAGCCAGGGGGTGGCCATATCGCAGTGTTCTCCCCATACCCTCCATTTTCTATTGACTTCTGGACACTTGGCTTTAGTGTCTGCTCAGCTATCCCAATTTCCTTCCCCTAGAGGGGAATTGGTGGGGACCACGGTACCTCGGGCATTGCCATACGGAGTGCTCTCTAAAATCCTTCAAGCTTAAGCCTTATCTTCTTAAAGTGCAGTTTTTACTCTGCTCTGCACAGCTTCTGTTTCTTCCCTCAAACTTGGAAAAGTATTTTTGTATTCTTTTATTTCCTGCCTTTTCTTACCAAGTTTTCTAAGGAGAATCAGCTGTTCGTGCCATCTGGTCACAGACGTACGATTTAAAGCAGAATGTTTGGTGATACAAAATGGGATGATTTGCACTTCAGGTACACAGCCACGGACGAAGACTCATTTCGTCTTGTCGGGTTAGGCTGATGCTGAGTGAAAAAGAGAGTTGATTGTAGGGATTAGCATGGGGCTGTCCACACAGATGTAAATACATCCACATCACAGAGGCAGACAGTGTGTGAGAAACTGGGAGTGAGGTAGATCGGACTTCTAATTCCACCTCTATCACTAACTTGCTGGGTGGTGGTCTAATGAGTCCATAATTCCATAAAGTAGATTGTATTGTTCTAATTTTACAGAAAGTGACTCTGAGATACAGCATTACTATTCTTTCCTCTGGACACCACATTGTTATTATTGATCTGAAAACAGTCACATTTATTTCAGTTAGTCTCATGTCACTCCCTGGTGCTGTGATTTGGATGTGAGATGTGCCCCATAGGATCATATGTTCCAACACTTTGTCCCCCTGTGGGTGTACTGTTGTTTGAAGATTGTAGAATCTTTTAAGCACAGGGCTTCGGATTGTAGGGGTGAGGCTAGATGGTTATATCCTGGACTTGGGTTTATAGCCCAAGATGTCTGCTTCCTGGCCCACCAAGATGTGAGAAAGGTTCACACTCCTGCTACCATACACATGAGGTAGGGCCACCACCCATACCTTGCCAGCCAAGGTAGACCCTACTCCCTGAACCATGAGCCAGAGAGAGTCTTTCCCATGAGTCACAATTACAGGATGGATAGAGGTTGAAGAAATAAACTAAGTTAGATAGCCTGCATGCGAAGTACTTCTCAAGAGTTAGCAGTTAAAGTGGGGTTACAAGATAAGAGGCAAGTAGGGGAAGTGTTCGAGAATGCTGAGTCTAGAATGCATGGCAAAGGCTGTTGAGGGTAGTCCTCGAAGGGGGAGAGCAGAGAGCATCTGCTGTGGAAGAGGATGAGGGAGATAGCAATGGGGCTGCACGTGTCCATGTGGGCTTTGTAGAGAAACATCCCTTGGTAGATAAAACGATGACGTAATGGAAGGTGACTAACCTCTGGCTGTGAATAACATGAAAAATTTTTCCCCCAAGAGACTCTGGTCTGACTTCTGTGTGGAAAAAGATTTGCAGGAATCAGGAGAAAACAGAAAGATGTTTAGGGAGCAAAGTAGAAGGATGAGTGAGGGGTGACAGGCTTGGGAGAGGTTGGGAGAAACGGGGAGTGGGAAGCTTCCAGTTGTATTTCAAACAGGCCTCATAGAAAATGCAGGTTCATCAATGTGGGGGACAGCACCCTTACAACACTATGAGAGGGGGAGATTTAAAAGTTGGAGATGGTAACTACAGGGTGGCCTGAAGGAGCGGGAACATGGAAGAGGAGACAGAGGAGGTGCTGAGAGAGGAAAACAAATGAGCAATAGTGTCAAAAGACACTGAATAATCCTGTCCAGTCCAAAGTGGGAAGGAGGAGGTTGGATGAAGTCCTGGAGGTGAGGATTGAAGGGTATTCCCTACTGAGTGAGTGTGTGCTGCAGAAGGCGACTCAGTGTAAGGACCATGGGAAAGGTGTTCACCAAGAGGGAGCAGGGCTGCCAGACAGCTCAGTCTGTACAGTGCAAGCATCAGGACCTGAGCTTCCCCTCAGAAATAAATAGGAATCCGTAGAGAAAGGAAGAGAGAAGGAAATCTGGGTATGGTAGTACCCACTTGTAGTCATAGCACTGGAGAGAAGGACAGTAGTGGATCTCTGGGCTTACAGGATGGCAACTTAGCTTTCTTACAGTGCTCCAGTCTAGTGAGAGACTCTGCAGCAAAGACAGAGGACTGCTGAAAGTGTGTGAGGGTGACAGTCAGAGGTGTCCTTTAACCTCCCTTTGCAGACGCAGACAAAGAAACAGAAACAGAGAAGTTGAGAGAGAGAACGAAGAAAGACAAGAGAGAGAGGGAAGAGAGAATACAGAAGAAAGAGAAGAGAGGAAAGAAGGAGATAAAGGAGAGATACACAGAGAGAGAGAGAGGAGAGGGAGGGAGGGAGAGGGAAGGAGAAAGAGAGAGAGAGGGAGAGAGGGAAGGAGAAAGAGAGAGAGGGGAGGGAGAGGGAGGGAGAGAGAGAGAGAGAAGCAGATCAGTGTAGTCAGGAGAAGAAACACCATCTCTGATCAAAAGAATTCAGATGTTGCTACCTAGGAAATCCCCAAAGAACTGCTGAGGATGGACTGGTTGGATGGGTAGATGGCCTCCTGAAAGAGAAGCCCCCCTCTCTGGAGAGCTCTCATGCCTGATCTCCTAAGAGTCCTTTGTTCTCTAGCTAAAGTCTTGCTTCTCTTCCCCTCTTCTCCCCTCCTCCCCTTATTTGTCAGCAGCCCCTATTGTTTGAAGAAACTGCTCATGCTCATTGATGAATTGTTTGCCCTCAAGTGTTGCTGAGATGGGAGTGCCAGACACTTCCTGGGTTTTTTATTTTTAAGGGCATATCAGTGGATCCTGAACATTCTAATGAGTTATGGACTCCTGAAATTATGTGAGAAATGTGTTATGAAAGAATATGAGTTTGAGTGGGGTTTAAGTGATTTATGACCAGAGAATACTTAGAGACAGCTTTGGATTGTCCTAGGGACATGCACAGCTCAGCCATCTCCTGGTCGAGGCCTGTCCTTTTAGAACTTGCTTCTAAGGTTTCCTCAGTTATAAAATGTGTTGCACATGCTGGAAGGATGTCACCCAATATGTATTTTATCAAGTATTCTCAATTATTATGTTATTATTTTTTGCTTTCTTCTAGGGAGGTTTGGGAAGCAATACTAGGAAGCCAAACAGGAGGCGTCCATCAGGGAAGAGATTCAGTATTATCCCCCTGGGACTTGTGGCTCATTCCTACAGGAGATTCCATCTTTGAAATGTCTCTGTAAAACTCCCTCCCACCCCACTTGAAATTTCACAGCTGTGAGACAGAGAGACTTTGAAGGGCGGAGAGACAAGGGATTTTTTTTTCTCTTCCTTCATGGTCATATTTAAAAGTTAGTTCCTAAGTGGTATTAATAAACATCTGAACATCCAAAACTTGACATTTCTACATCCTTCCCCTTGTCCCTCCATTTTTGTCTTGCGAAATGCTTCTGCTTTCATGAGTTCTATGTTGCACTCAGCATTCAAATAGGTTTCTAGGAAATATATGTGTTTGTTTAAGTGTCTATAAGTACTCCAGAAGTATTGGGGTTTCTGTTATCTTAGGGAAAAGTTTGTAAGAGTCTCAACACAAAAATAGGATTTAAATTTTAAAGTCAGTATATAGGGCATATAAAGTAAACATGCTATGAGCACTAGCTTAAAATTGTTGATTTGAATCCCACATGTGTGTTCTTGAATGAAATCAATGAAAATTGCCGCAGTTTCTTGATATGAAAAATGATCTTCTTTAACAATGCTTTAACGGTGGGACCATTGAGGCTCAAACTAAATGATACATTGCACATTGATGTTCTAATTATTACTAATGATTTCATAATTGTGTATTAGGGTGGTTTTGCTGTTGTGGTTTTGCTTTTGTTTTTGATGGTGTTATAGCCAAACTATCTAAGAAAACAGCGTAAAGAAAGAATGCTGGTGTTCAGTTTCAGACATAATAGGCCATGGGACAAAGAGGCACATTCAACATTGCTGCTCCTCTCATGGAAACTAAGCAGAAGGAAAAGCACAGGAAAAGAACAGGGCATGACCGAGCTCCCAGGGACACGCTCCCAGTGATATACTTCTTCAACTAGGACCCACTTCCTATCTTTTACCAACTCAAAATGATTCTACTAGATACTGAGCCCATCAAGGCATCAACACATTCACTGGGTCCTCATGAACTAATGTTCTTCAGAAATTCCACTATAGACAGTAAACCCCTAGGTATTTCTCTTTCTTTCTTTCTTCCTTTCTTTCTTCCTTCCTTCCTTCCTTCCTTCCTTCCTTCCTTCCTTCCTTCCTTCCTTCTTTTCTTTCTTTCTTTCTATCTTTCTTTCTTTCTTTCTTTCTTTCTTTCTTTCTTTCTTTCTTTCTTTCTTTCTTTTTTTTCAAGACAAGATTTCTTTGTTATAACTCTGATTGTTCTGGAACTCACTCTGTAGACCATGCTGACCTCAAACTCACAGAGATCACCTGCCTCTGCCTCCCAAGTGCTAGGATTAAAGGCATGTGCCACCACCACCCAGCTTGGCTCTCTAGGCATTTCTTGATCCAGTCAAATTAAAAATGAAGAGTGACTATCACAGATAATTCTATTTATTCACAGTAACAAGAAAACAAAAAAAGGTGGGGGTGGGGCATGTTGTTAGAAGCTACAAGGGCCAAAGCTTACAAAGCTTACAAAGCAGTTTGTTCGAATTTTCTAGGAAGTTAACAACTTAAGGCTGGAGTCTGTATGGACATCAAGTAGAGAGAAAAGAGAAACCAGCAAGACCCCATGAGCACCCAGAGGCTTGAAGATCTCTTGTCTGGAAGTCAAACGCTTCATGGGATAGGGATTCAATCCTGGACTCTAGTCCTGTCTATTTGCCTGGATTTGACTTTGGGAACTCCACTGGGGAGGTCTGGTGGTTGACACGCTGTGGGAGCATGAATCAGAATGACCTTGAGTCTGTGTGATGATAACACTTGGGACAGGGGAGAAAGGACAATAGAATCATGAGCAACAATATTCATTCCATTTCCTACTGGCCCTACAGTTGAGCACAGACACATTTGGAGACATTCAGGCCCAACCATAGGAGAATGGCCACCATGTTCCACCTGAGAAAAATGAACAAAGATGGAGCAGTGTTCTTTTATGATCTATGGCATGATGTCAACTTCTAAATCCTCACGCTTGCCTTGTCACTTAGGAATTTGATGCTGAGAATATCAGAGAAACAGCAGGGCTTGAACCCAGGCAGCTTGCAACTAAATTCTTCCTTTACCTCAATTGCCCCAATCACTAGGAGTTTCTTCCCCTTTCTGGGCCTTTTGCTTCCTTGTGCATTATAACAGTCTGGGTAATCCTTGGTTTATAAGATCGGTCAAGGGACTGCATTGGGAATCAAATTACATGTCTAAGATAATAAAAGACACAAAAACAGATGGGTCATTTTGTATAAGCAGACCAGTGGAGACCCATGGGTTCCCAGGACCATGTTCCCTCCCTGGGTCAGTTTCTCTTATTGATTTTTCAAAAATTAGGGCCTGAAAGTTAGGACATATGGGTTGATAAAAAGACCCTAGGCAGTCACAGACTTCCCATGCTAAAACTGACCTTGAAAGCATGTCACTGTCCTCAAGAAAACCTTTCACTGGCTCCCAGTGGCTTTTGAATAAATCTCTTCTTGTCACTCATGCTGATAACTTTAGATTTCTTCTAGCTGAGCCTCAGTTGGCATGCCCTCCATACCATGCTACTTGGATATCTGTCTCCTCGCAGTCTGCAGTTTCCACTTCTATACCCAGCTTTCCGGATCCTGTCTCTACCTGCAGTGACTTTTTGATCCTGGAATAGGAACTTTACCCTTTAGAGTTGATCTGGTCTGTGCCACAGTGAAGCCACACCAGACAGGGTGAGACTGCTATCGAGTATGATCCCTTTGTTGCCCTTGGCCCAGCACTAACTGTTATTACTTTACTGGGATGGGAGATTTTCCACATAGCAGAGTCAGTATGTTTCAACTCTGCCTGTCCCTACCCTAATACCTAGCATGAAAAGTATCCGTTGAACAGATAAATGATTAAATGGCTTGGTTGTGAGCCCAGAACATGGTATTTCTCTGTGTGTGAGTCCCAGACCACCTGCATCAGTATATCCTTGGGGAGCCTGTTAAAACTGGGAGGCTCTGAGCCTCACCCAAGGTCTTCAGCTTTTCTTGGTCCAAGACTGATATCTGCATTACTAATGAGCTTCCCAGATGATTACAGTTATGTTGATGGTGAATAACTGCTGTAGCAGCTACAAACACCAAAGGATTGTAGAGAAAATATATCCTCAGGCAAGAGCTCAGAGCCTGAAGGGAAGATATAGCTAAGTAGCAAGTGGAAGGGTTAGATCTAACACAGGCAGAACTTTATGAGCTATAGTGACAAAGGGCCAATAGATCACCATGGTATATCAGTTTCCTTTCCTGTGGCTTGATACAATACTGTAACCAAAGCAACTTATGGAAAACAGGTTTCTTTTACTCACAATTCCACATTACAGTCCATCATCTCAGGGAAGCCAAGACAGCAGGAGCTTGAAGCAGCTACTACATAGTCACAATCAAGAGCATTTTGCCTGTTTATCGTTAGCTCACTTTCCCCATTCATATAATTCTGGCCCCTGCCTAGGGCATGGTGTGACCCACAGTGGGCAAGTATTTCCATCTCAAGGTAACCAAGGTGATCCTCCATAGGCATGTTCATGGGCCAACCAGATCCAGAAAATTCCTCACTGATACTTTCCCCAGGTGATTCCAGATTCTAACAAGTTGACAATTAAAATTAACCCATCACATATAGTAATGATGCCACACCATCAAGAGAGTTTGTTAGTGATCTTCCGTTTATGAGGGAATACTTATATGTAGATTCTCTCATGAGGATCTCCATCCCAAACTGTCAGAGCTAGAATTTGTGTGTGAGAGAGTCAGATAGAGGTGGAAGTATGGTGTATGATGGTATATATTTTTTGAGACAGTGCACTGAACCTGATGTTTACATCTGTGCTAGAATTGTGTTCCTTCATTGAGTTCCTAGTGTCTGCCTGGGGACTTGAACCAAGGGCCTCTTGCTTTCATAACATTTTTATTCTCTGAGCCATTTCCCCAGCTTGGTAAGGCTAGGATTTTAAAAGCTAAAGAATAAATCATTGTTTTGTTGGAATATGAATAAATACATGAAACATTACAGACGAACATCCTAAGAAACAACAGCACACAACATAGTAAGAACACTTTGATGATGACTTTTGCACTGCCCACCTTTACAAAGTTCATAGTAACTGGCCCACGCAGCTTGCGTGGGATAGTGCTTGATCAGAGACAGCTCTGTGGGAAGGAAAACAGGGCACCAAGATCTGGGCTCTGTTGTTTTTTCTCTTTGGCTCTTACTTAACCTGGACCCCGAGGCTCCGTGTCTTCCACTCTGAAGTGGTAGGTAATATTCCAATCACAGTAGCCCATTTTTATCTGTTTTCAAGTACCTGCAATGAACTATGTTCTGAAAGTGTTGAATAGGAAATTCCAGAAATAAATAGTTCATAAGATGTAAATAACTTTTCTTACAGTATATTGTTAGATAGGTTCTATTTTCTCATTTTTCCTAACAGCTTAATGTGCACTATTTAGAAGTTATATTTGTCATGGGTATGTAAATCTGGGAAAATACATAGTTTGTATAGATTCCAGTGCCAGCCACAGCCTCAGTCATCCATTGGGATCTGGATTGTATAGAGAATTCTGTATGCAGTTATTATGAGAATTATATTTAATGTTAGGTAGATTATAGGTACTTTAGGCATATTATTACTAAATAAGTGATCTCCCAGGTAAAGGAACTGAGATTTGAAGAGTGTACAGAATTTTCACAGTTGTTAGATAATTTTGTGTTTGTGCCAATGGTGACTATGTGTGTAACAGTCCTTGGTACTTGGCAAGATCTTGATAAATTCAAATCTGTTCTTGTCTACAGCTAACAAGATTGTAACATTTGCAACAAAATGCATAGCCGTGAGGTGGAGGCAGGTGGATCTCTGTGAGTTCGAGGCCAGACTGGTCTACAGAGTGAGTTCCAGGACAGCCAGAGTCACAACAGAGAAACCCTGTCTCAAAAAACAAAACAAAACAACAACAACACACACAAAAAAAAATCCTCAGAGCACCTCAGATCTCAGATCGCCTTCAAAACCATTTTCAAAACCAGGGAATCAGCCAGTTTCTTTTCTCTCCAGATTCTCTTCATCTGGAATCATTAAACAAAGCTGTCTCTCAGCACAGGTTGACTGACATGCTAGGAAGATCCAGCTGCTTCAAGGTTGACCTCTGAAAGTGACCAGGATCAAAGTGGATGCAGGCTTTGTAGATCAAAGGCATTGCCTCCCCCATAGAACAACCCAGAGAGTCAATGTCAGGGCTGCTGGCAAGCCCAGGCTTCAGGAACATCATGCTCCCATCAGTTCATGCTGTTAATTAAGCAGCAATGTGCCTCAGCTCAGGCTTCTGGGTGGTCTGCATGTGCCACTCCAATTGCTCACCATTGCTGGAGCTCTAGGGGTTGTCCCTAGACTTGAAGAATGGTCATCAGGCTTAGGCAGAGGGGAAGGTTCCCACTACTCAGCAGGAGTGCTCAGCTCCCAGGTTGTGGTCATTAGGCCATGAAGTCTGTTGTCTTGGAAGCCTGCTTTAAATTAACTGTTGGCTTTGTAATCCAACTTTAAAGGAGAGGTGCTCAGTAAAGTGACTGCTACTCAACCATGGGTGGCCAAAACTTGGTGTAGCAGTGTACAACTGTAAATCCAGCCCTTGGGGTGAAGGCAAACACAGGCAAATTGTTGGAATTCATTGGTCAGATAGACTAGTTGAATTGATAAACTCCAGGTTCAATGAGAGGTCCTATCTCAAAAAATAAGGTAGAGAGCAATCCAAGAAGCCACACAACTGACTTCTAGTCTCCACACCCACACACACCCACATGTACATACTTACCCATAGGCACTAGTGCACACACCCATACTAACAAGTTCATCGAGCATGCATGTGCACACACACACACACATGCAACACACACACACACTGTGCTCAGATCCCTCACTTTGATTTCACAATGTACATTTGCTGACCATAGTGGAAAGTAGAGGCTTAAAAGAGTCCACATCCTGAGAACCACAGGGTAAGAACTCCCACACAGGTGCAGAGTAAACAATGATTAAAGCTTGCAGTTCTTGAGAACTTGTAAACTTCCAGTACTTGACATATGCCACTGTAATCTTCACACAAACCTAGCCTGGGATGGGGCCACCCTCATTTTATTGCTAATAAAATAGGCTCAGAAAGATGAAATGCCATACACAAACACCCAGTAGCTCAAAAGTGGAGGTATTAGGGCCTTACAGAGCTTTTCAGTTTATAATTTGCATTCACGGTTCTACACTAGTAAGGCATGGCCAACAGCCCCAGTCTCCACTGGGGGAAAAAAAAAGCAAGCAAATAAACAAAACAACCAACACGTATTTTTGCTTAGGATTTTCTGGGGAGGAAGTTCTGTGTTTCTGATCAAGTTCTACTGACTGCGACTAGGCTTGTTTCTTGTGTCTCTTGTCAGATGCTTGGACTGGCTAGGGTACACTTACCCTGGATGGTTTTCTCTGTCTCCTGCTTGTCAGTTTGAACCTGTTTAATGGGGGCTACAGAGGTCATGGGTCATGAACAGAAGCCTGAGAAACCAGGCCTGGGTTTGGAGCTGTCACAACATCCTATCAAGCTCATTCTTTTGTTCAGGATAAGGGGCATTGTCAAAAGAAGCCAGAGACCATAATTATAGATATAGATGGGGACATGTGTCAACACATATGGCGAAGTTTCATTTGGTTGTGTAGAGGCAAGTGACTGGGGCAGAGCCCTTTGATAGAATCATTTGATCTGAAGCTACAATTTTCATATTAGGCCAGTGTTTTGGTAATGTAAAACGCTTGGGAACTGATGCATATTTATAGTTTTAGTAAGGAGATCAGAATGCCAGCACCATCCTTCTTTTAGTTAAATAGCACATGCACTTAAATTAAAAGATAAAGAACAACATTCCCATTTCATTTATTCAAACCTGATGACAAATGGAAGAAAACCAGGTCTCTGATTCTTTCACCAAGGTGCCTTACAATTCGAAATGAGACTTTACACTCCCAGAAGCACCATTATGACTCATGGTCATTGGCTTTAAGAGAAAATGCATGGCTGAGAGCTCAGTAGGCAAAGAGATTCCTAGAACCAACAGAAGAAGCTGGGTATGTTAGCATGCCCTTGTAATCCCAGTGTTCAGAAGGTAGACACTAATAGATCCTTGGAACTCACTGGCTAGCCAGCCTATCTGAACTGGTGAGCACCAGATTCCAGTGAGAGACCTTATTACTAAAAACAAGGCGAACAGCATCTGAGGATAATACCTGAGGCTGATCTTTGATCACACACACACACACACACACACACACACACACACACACACACACTCGCACACATACGAACCTGCAGACACATCCCACCTACCCAGGAGCACATGCACACAGACACGTACGCACAAAAATGAGACAACAAAACAAACAAAAGATTTCTCATGAAAAATAAAGAAAAAGAGGAAACACAAGTTTTCCTGACCCTGTCTCTTCTCCCATATTCTGTCTATCTTCTATCTTCTTCTATCATGTCCACTGTCCACCCAAGCCTTATTTCTGCAGTCAGAGTGAATGGGTGGCTTTTCTCCCAGCACTTCTCTGCCTTACTATTCCTTGCTTTTTCATCTGGGGAGACATTTCTGTTTTCTTTCTTGATATCCTGCTGATGTTTAAGTTTAAAGGGCCCATTCCGCATCATACAAACTGAGTCTAAGCCTCCCTACCCACCTCAGTGCTTTGCGTACCCTGTGTCTTGCTTGAGCCCCTCTCTTGGCTACTTGAAATCCCTTAGGACACAGATTGGTTCCTGCTCTGTTTCTAGCACTTTCCACAGGTATAATTAGTAGAATATGCATCATTGTCAAATAGCCAACTACCTACATTGAATGTTATATATTTAAAAAAAAATTGTGTAAGAGGGTTCCAGACTAAGAAGCCCTGTCATTGGCTAGTGGAACATCTTTATGACTAGTTCCCACAGTTACCTTCCAGCCACATCTTATTTCTGTCCTATCCGGGCCTTTCTCCACACGCATTGACCTTCTAGACCACAAGAGGACTGGGCAGGGTGTGTAGTGAAAAGAATGAGGGTGTGTGTAGGCAGAGACATTTCAACAAACAGCCCCAACCCAGAGGGTTTGTGATGAGGTAGGATGGAGTAAAGGATGTCAGAGACTTGGAAAGGGAAGCCAAATAAACAAACTCTGAAACTCTGAAGTAATTCATGTGGGTATAAACTTTAAATCACACTCTTCTCTGAGTGTACTATGTATATATGCATGTGAACATGCCAACATCATCAACCTATAAATATATATTTAAATGCATGCAATTACATCTGTAGCTTTGTGTATATACATACCTAAATGTCTCATAATATGCACATAATATACACATATCTCATAATAGTCCCATGCGTTTGCTCAGATGTATATGTGTTTGCTACTTTTGCATTGCTGTGAGCACAGTAACGGACAGAGACAACATAAGGAAAGGGAGCTTCATTGAATATGCACTTTCTGGAGTGTTACTTGATCACGGCATGACTTAATATTTCAGTTCATTGTGATGGGAGAGTCTGAAAGTGACTCTTCACATACAGTGGACCAGAAGGCAGGTAGGAACCAGGGACACAGAGAATCTGTAAAGATCTATCCCTAGTGACCTATTTCTGCAGGCTAGATCCCACCTCTCAAAGATTCCACAGCCCCCCAAATAACACCATCATCTGGAGGCCAAGCATTGAAAACACAAGTGTGTGTGTGTGTGTGTGTGTGTGTGTGTGTGTGTTACCTCCAGACAATAGTAAACAGCACACATTGACCATCGTATTTGAAGCACACGAAGGCTCACTCATAAGCATATGTGCATGTAAATATTTCTAATCATACCTATACTTTAAACATAGTTGTATATATGCATGTTGCAGCAGTCTCTCATTATTCATATGAAGAAATGTGCACGAATAATTTCCATATATAGAGAAAAATACTTACACGTAGTCTTATCAAACCTATCAAATCGTAGACTTAAAATATGTAATATGAGTATTTTTGTACAGGAAACATAGTAAGGAGGAAATCTAACACTGTGTTTAAGGTTTTATTTCAAAGTGGGTCTGGGAAAGAGCTTTGCATTTAGTAAGCTCCCACAAACAGCCCTGTTGGTTATGTCTTTGGAAAGGAAGAGGATGTGTGGAGATGAGCCTGGCTGCTGAAAGTTTCAGTGTAGAATCTCAGGGGAAGTCGGGAGACCCAGTCACGCACACTCCCTTTCCTTGAATTCCGTTTCTTCCTCTCTGACACCAGCACACTGGGTGAATCCGCTCCAGGATTCTTTGTTAGTGGTTACATGCTCTGCCTTCCCATTTTTGGCAGTCCTTAGTGGACCCAGACTTAGCCTTGCAATGCTTTGAGCAAAAGTTTGCACTGACAACAAGAGCCATGCAGCCCAACTTCTAGCAGATCGAGGTCAGCGATGTCTTGACCTTCTTTTTCCATCTCCTTGCTCCCATCTGTTCAACAACAGCTCAAGGGGTCCATAATGAAGACATGTCTCGAAGAATAGCCATGGATTTCTCTATCTTTCTGTAATTGTCAGAGCCTGTGCTGCTGCAAGGGTGCAGAAGTGAAGACGTGGGCAGGAGAAAGGAGATTCCACTTCTCTGTCATAGACAACCTTTCTTTAGAGAGTGGATTAAATTCTCCTCATCTGCAATATAAAGTCTTTGCCTCCCCTTTTCCTGTCTGCAGAGGCTTGCTACAAGAATCAAATAGGGCCATTTACAAGTTTTGTGGTTTTGTTGAGACTATGATGATAATTCAACTGACGTCTTCTATACAAGTTTTAAAATGCAGCAATGAGGGGCTGGGAGGACGGCTCAGGGGTTAAGGGCTTACACTCCTCTTGCAGAGGGTCTGGACTTGATTCCTGGGACCCATGTTGGGTGCCTCACAATCACCTGTAACCCCAGCTCCAGTGCAGCCAACCCTTCCAACACCCCCCTACACACATAAACATGCACATAATCAAAAACAAAAAAAAATAGTTTGAAGCAAGGCAAACATGTGAGCATCAGTTAATTTAGTAAAGCTCACACAGAGTGAAAGGACCAGCTGGCTTCCGAGGGCCACAATAACAGGCTCTAGGCAAAGGCCAGAGAACCCAGATTCAGGGGCCAGTGAACACAGTGGATTCTAGAAAGATATTCTGAAGAAGATGCAGTTGAGATAAGCACTGAAATAGTGATCCCTGTTTACAGGAAATAGAACAATGATCCAAAGAGATCGAAGATACGAACCCCCAGGGCCTCGAGGCAGACTCTTCAGCCCATGTAGACATCTAGAGTGAGTGCAGCATGCAAAGACCTCAGGAGTTCTTGAGTTCTGGTCCCTGAACCCTCAAATATTGGAAATTCAGGGCTTTGTAACTCCTGAATGGATGATAAAATATCCTTATTTTCACTGATTTCTAGTCATATTTGCAGAAACTGCAAAATCAATAAATCGATAAATATTGTATATTTTCCTATTCTATGACAGTTTTAATAGGCAACATCTATACTCATTTCAAGTTCAAATCATGGTATTTATTTGATGACTATTAGGTTATTTAGAAGGTCATATTGGGATGTGGAGACGGCTCAGTGCGTAAGAGCACCCACCGCACAAACACGAGAACCCGAATTCAGATCCCTAGCACCCACATAAAAACTGGACGTGGCTGTGAACACCTATAACCCCAGTGCTGGATGGTACATGATGAAACGGAGGGAAGAGGATTTTCGGGAGTTGCTGGCTGCTAACCTAGTCAAAAAGTGGTAAGATCCAGGTTCAATGAGAGACTCTGCCTCAAAGAAATAATGTAGAGAGCAACGAGGGAGGGCACCCACTCAAACATATACACGCGCGAGCACACACCCACACCCACACACCCCTCATTATGTCATGTGTTAAAGCACACAAAGTATATATCATACATTTTTTAATAACCTCCATTAAGACTCCAATATGAGCATTTTGCTCACATTTAAAATATTTGGAAGTTGTCTTAGGCTGCGCTGCACTGCACTGCCAAAGGAACTCATGGAATGGAAACAGCTGAAAGATGATGCAAATTACAATCCAAGGTGGCTGAGGGCCAGCTGAGCCATGAGCCTAACATGCTCATATGTGAAGATGGAGGCAGGATACATGCATGTGAGACACCAGGGGGAAGGAAACACTCAGACGTCGATCCTGGTAGCAGAAGTTAGAAGTTAGGGCATGAGGAGAGTGGTGAGTACATCTGTTGATGTAGCTTTGTGCTTGGATGACATTAGCCATGAGCATGCGGGCTACGTTGAAAAGCTTGGATGAGTTCACTGTGCTTATTGTGGTGGAAAGGATGCCACTCATCAGTTGGCTGAGGGTTCTCTCGCTCTACTTAGGTAGAGGTCATGGTGGACTAGAAGCTCTTCAAACGCTGGGCTCTGAAGGCTTTTGCTCCCCTGTGTTCAATACCAGTGAACCCAGACAGCAGAGGCAGCAGACACAAGGGGCACTCCAGTGTGACAGCCCCTCTGCAGACCTCAGGTAGCCTCACCTTTGGCCTTTGTCAGCAGCCAGTATTACAGCTGTCAGCCTGGAATCTGAGACCTTCGGCTCTGAAGACTTGTCATCTCTCTGAAATTCTGGCCGCCAGGTCAATGGCTTCTCTTCTCTAGCTCCTTAGAGCCTTTTATCATCTCCCTGGGGGCTCATTGCCTCTGCTTCTTCTTCATGCCCTGGGTCTCCTGAGCAGTTTTGCCTGCTCCTTCGCAGTTAGTGAGCGCTGTCAGAATGTCAGGATAAAGGACAGCATTTGGTACTGGGCACAGTCATGGTCCCTCAGGAACAAGCATCCTCTCTTATGGGTGAAACTCTCAGGTTGTATTAATGGCCAGTCTGTGACACTCAGGCCACAATGTCTCAAGAAGGGCTGGGGGATGAAGGGCAGGAGGAGTGGGGCAGGTCCTAGGTCTCTGCAGGGGACTGTTTCTTCAGCTGTCAGGCAGCTGCCCCAAGGCTTCCGCCACACTGTGTCTTCAGTCATCAAAGGTTGGTTGTCAGTGCTTTGTGCTTGGAAGCTGGCCCCGCCTAGGGTTCAGGAATCCTGGTGGTACCAGATTCCTTCATAGTGCTGGGAAGTGTCAGTGCCCGTGGGGTCTACAGTTCTCAAGTTCCAGGGAGTGCATTCAGCACCTGAGCTATTACTGTCCAAGCACAGCAGGGGAGGGATTCTAAGACATCAAGTAGAAACAAGCCTGAACTTTTCCAGTGGTCAAGACACCTCCAGTGGTCCAGACTGGCATTTTGCTCAGCTGCCAAGCCACATCCACTGCTGTACTCAGCCTGAATCACTGACAACAGGAAAGGAAAGATTCCTCAGGGATGTCTTTGTTAGATCTCAAGTTGCAACATCAGGGGAGAAGCACAGGAGACTGTCTTCCACAACCGAAGCAGCAGCAACAAAACAACACTGGGACAAGAGCACATAATTCAGGTTTATCACTCTGCGTGATGGATACGCTCTGTGTGTCTTTCTGTTTTTACATTTGATGTGGAAGTGTGTGCAGGCTGTGATGCACAGGATTGTGCCAATATCCCACATCCACCCTCTAAAGGGGGAAGAACACTTTCCAGAATCCTGCTTTCCTAGGGCCATAGATGAGCAGGGACTGATAGGCACACATGCCCATTGAAGGGGATGCCCATGAAATGTCTTCCCTTAGACTTCATGGAGTACTTCTGTCCTTTCCACAACGTATTCTAGACAGCTGGGTAAACAATTGTTTTAATTTTTTAGAGCCTTGCAAGTTGCTTCCTCCAAAGATCACACAGTGAGCTCCAGACTTAAATCTGGGTTATCTATAACGTGTTTTCCCAAGGTGAGAGTTGGGGGAGAAGCATCACCTTCAGTGTTTCATCCATCTGTGAGCACTGCGTGCTACGCCATCAGCTTTACAGGCAAGATGTACCCATTCTGCAAATATTGCATGATTATGTTGGGAATATGCTGGAATGTGAGACCTGCTCCGCAGGAGAGGATTCTTGCCTGATACTATAAACTTGGTCAAAAGCCCATAGCTCAGGAGGTGATAGACCCTGGAGAGGAAACAACTACTGTTGTTTTGCTAAGTGGACTTGGTGTTAAACTGCTTTTGGAATATTTGTATTTACAACCATAGATGAATGCTGCAGGAGTTTATTTTTAGTTATGTTTAAAATGGTTGTTTTGTGCATTACTGGGTGAGGGGCTGCCTAGGCCTTGGCATTTTGTATTGTCTGCGGGTGTTGGCTTTATGTAAAATATGTTTGACTCTTCGTGATCTGCATGTGCCATCACTAGAACACCTGAGGAGCTTAGGTATCAAGAAGAGCCCCTGAGATGAGAGACTCAAGATTCCACTGTTCAGTGTAGCACTTGCCATGACAGTGGTTCCCTCTGCTTAGGTCTGGCAGGGTTTACATCTAGGAAAGTGCCTCCTAGTCTTTGCTGAGCCACACAGCAGCATACTGCTACACATGGCACACCAACGTGGTAGACAGAAAGTAAGGAAGGGCCAGACATCATGCCAGCTATATCCAATGTGAAGAGAAGGAAGAAGAAAAATAAAGCCCAGAATCCTAGACCTCACATAGTCTGGTAAAGGTAAAGAAAAGCTCCTGAAGAAAGAGGAGAGTCAGAAGGAGTAAAGCAGATCCCAAAATAAAAAGGCTTCCATAAAAGGGAGAGTCAGAATAAGAGGAAAGCTCTACAAGAAAGAGTTGTAAAGAGAAAGAAGGCTCCGAGGTGAGCGAACAGAGGCATCTAGAGAAAGTGACAGAAACTGAGAAGGCAAGAAGTTGTGATAAAGGATGAGGACCTTGGCAGGGTCTGTCAAAGCATTAGAAAGCAAGTTCCAACTGCTTTTCCTGATCATGGAGTCAACCCCAGCACAGGGAAATGGTGTGGCTATGGGCAGCGAGCTCTGGCAGCTAGCCACTCTCCCTACTGCCACTGGTAGCAACTGGGGCACCGGAAACAGAAGCCAGTACTGTTCTACAGTCTGAGTATTCTGATGGCTCTTTGCATGTGTGTGAAGCCCAAGCAAGTCTTGTGTTTGAGATCTATGAAGAAGATTGTATGTTTTCCTGTATTGGTGGCAGAAAAGAACGTCAAACCACCAGGATGCTTCAGCTGGAGAGTCTTCCCACTGCCAACCTGCCCCGGGACTCCTTGCTGTGGAAGCTTTGGCAGGGGTGGGGTTGGGAGGTTTAGAGCTAAGAAGCCACTCACTTAAACAGAACAGTTTTTTCCCCCTGCAAACCTGATCATACAAGGTCCAGATACTGGCGAGGTAGTCCTGATAAGGCACATCTGCTATGGTGATGAGAACTCCACCCTACAAGGGAACGCTTCCTGCAAACAAGGTTCACCTGGAATAATGCTGAGAAAAACTCTTGCTAAAAGAATTGGGATTAATGATTGCTGCATTATGAAGAAGTTTTGGGAATGTTCCATGGAACTTTGAACCAAAACATGTACTGATCAGTTTTTCTTCGAACCAGAATCTATCTTAAAATCTGCAAAGTGTTTCCTCAAGGTCAGCACACAGAAGCTGTTTTCCAGAACTGGCTGAGGTTGTATCTTGTGTTGGAAGTTGGACTTGGTATTTTAAGAATCATGCAGATGTTATTGGTTTTGAAGGCATGAAGGGGTCACAGAGAGCAGCTAAGGTGTGGTACTATGAGAGGCCAGGAGAGGCCATTGGTGAGTGTGCAGCCTCAGTAGCAGTTGAAGGCCCAGGACTGTAGGGGTCATGCAGAGAAGTTGAGGCTTGGCACCATGAAGGGAGTCCAGGAGAGGCTATTGGTGAAAGTGCAGCCCAGTTGCAACAGAGACCCCCACGTTCTGAAATTTCCAATCCATGGGATGGCCACCAAGAACAGTAGCAGTGGTAGAGGGAAGCCAGCCAGAACATAGAGAACAAACTGTGTGTGCTGCAGAGGGCAGAGCAAGAGAAAGTGACCCAAGCCCTTCGGAGGAGCCCAGAAGATCGTGAGTGAATTCCAGATAACTGGACATTGATAATGTTTTTTCTGCTGTCCAAAGACATTATGAAAAGCTTGGTAGATGTTTGGTTTCATTTGGTCCTGTGCATCCTAGCAAGTCTTGTGATTATTCATCTTGTGGATGGTTTTACTGGTGTAGTGTTAATCTGTGTTGTATAGATAAACATTTTTATTTGATTGTCTTATATATAAATGGAGAAATGTTACAGAAGTTTATTTTTAGTTATGTTTGAAATGGTGAGGGGCTGCCTAGGCCTGGACATTTTGTTTTGTCTGTGGGTGTTGGCTTTATCTAAAAGAGTCTTCATGATCTGTACATGCTATCAATGGAACACCTGAGGAGCTTAGGTATCGTGAGATGAGGGGCCCATGGTTCCACTGTCTAGTATGGCAGGGTTTTTACATCTGTGAAAATGCCTCCAAGTCTTCTTTGCTGTGCCACTCAGTACCTAACTACTACAGATTAGCATTGCCCTCCCTTAGTCAGAGAAGCTTCTGTTTGCAGTGGATAACAGTTAATGCAGAGAGAGAGACTCATAGCTGGTCAAAGCATTGTAAACGAGTGTCTGTAGAGTGCTCAACTCTAAGCAGGACATATACACCACCCCTTCTAAGGCTCAGGGGACATTGTGAAGAGGCTTTGGAAAGAATGTAAGGGCAAGAGGATGGGAAGAAGTACCATGAAAAAACCAGACAGGCATGCAATGTGTTCACGAACTCACTGCAGCTATGGTTACCTGTACAAGACCTGCATAGGATAAGGCCTTCAACATTCCATCATAAATTAGGTAAAGACTCCTGAAATCCACACCTTCCCTGTGTTGCTATTGGCAGGTAATGGTTGCTTGGAGGAGAGGGGGATGTTTTCTTTAATGGAACTGTGCACGCTCTAGGAAAGAATCTCATATACATGCTCATGCAAGCAATGTCATCTAAACTTCTCCCTCTCTCTCTCTCTCTCTCACACACACACACACACACATACACTCCCCCAAAACCAAAACTAAAAACAAAAAACACATAAAAGTGTGTGTATGAAATTGTCAATGAATAAAATTAAATTTAAAAAGAAATTTTTCCTATATGACTTTATGTTTCTTTTAAATTTATCTTTAGCATGTGTGGTGGTATGAATTAATAATTTTAAATACTTAAAATAGTTAAAGAGTGATTACAAATTATATCTCTGGGCAATTGAAACAATTAATTGAGCATAAAAATAAGACTTTACAAAGTTGGGTTTCCCCCAGCATGCACATGCATGCAGAAACACACACACACAACATACACTTCACATAGACATCATATGCACATTTAATTCTTAATTATTAATACCTTAGTTACTTTGCTATGTATTGAGCATTTAAGTCAAAGATTGCTATTTCAATTTTTTTGTGTATAATATAGCTTCATAAAAATTCCTTTCTCTGTTTTTGTTTCTTTGCGGATGTAAGTTTGAGAAAAACACTTATTTACTATTATTATTATTATTATTATTAATTATTATTATTCCATGGCAACAGAAACAGCCATATTGAACTCATTTTTGTTGGTAATGTGTTGTGGGAATCATTTAATCTTCAAATGACAACATGAATATGTATTCTTTTAATACTATTTTATTTTAAATTGTGTGTGTGTGCCTGTCTGTCTGACTTTCTGTCTGTGTAGGTTTGTGCAGTGTGTGTGGAGTCTAGAAGAGGGTGTTGGATTCCCCTGGAGCAGAAGTTGCAGGCAGTTTCAAGGCACCAAACTTGAATGAAGGTCTTCTGGAAGAGCCCAGCAAGCACTCTTAATTGCTGAGCCATCTCTCCAGACCCTGGAAAGTATTCTCATCCAAATTTTACAGTTACAAAAGTGAAACAAGAATGACTAAGAGTCTTACATGATAGCATGCATCCAGGTGAGCGTGAAAGCCAAATGCTGGCTAATTCGTCTCAAGGCTTATTATTCTGTTTCCTTTTTCTTTTCCTTTTTTTTTTTTTGATTTTTTTTTTTTTTTTTTGATACAGTGTTTTTCTGTTGTAACTCTGGCTATTCTGGAACTCACTCTGTAGACCAGGCTGGCCTCGAACTCACAGCATTCCACCTGCCTTTGCCTCAAGTGCTGGGATTAGAGGCATGTCCCACCACTGCCTGGCGGCTTATTATTCTAACACCATTATATACTATCTCTGATGTAAATTACCATGTCATATGGCAATGACTTCTTATATGCCTCCCTTATAAGTCTTTAGTGTCCTTCTGTGCAAAGGATGTAATTTATTTCTCTGAGTTCCTTGTGTCAAATAGAAAGCCTTATTAGGAGTAAGGAATTAGAAAAGAAACACATAAATGAGCAAATGAATCAATAAGAGAAAGAAACCTTCATTACTTTAAAAAAAACTTTCTACCGGATGTTCAATGTGCTTGAGAATAGAAATGGATTAATGTCTCAAATATACTCATTCAAATAGGTGTGTGGGGCCAGACATATGGAGAGCTGGAGAATTTACCGCCAGCAGCGATGGGATGCCTAGAGTCTGTTGTTTCCCCATCTTGAGGCAAAGCAGGTGGTTCATCACAGGGGGTGGTAGAGAATTCATGGAAAAAGAGTTCTGAGGGGATGTTAGGGTCAGAGAGAGGATGTGGAAGTTGAACCACAGTCCACACAAGAACTGGGAACAACTCCAAAGGACCAGAGTTCCAAGAGAAAAGAATTTATTTCTGTCTCCTCAGGATTCCATTCCATTGTGTGAGCAGTGTTTGGAGAGAAGACAGAGGAAAAGGCAAACACAAAGACCATGTTTGCCTAAGTTGCTTTTCTTTTTCTATACAGCAACAGGGTGTTGTCTATTTCGTTGTCTTCTTTAATAGTTTGCTCATTTCATCGTTTTTATCTCATTAGGATATTTATACTAAAACATATGAAGGGCATGGTTAAGAATATCAGGGATGTCTCATTATCTCAGGCTTTCTTTCTCATTTTGATTATAGGTTTTTCTTCGTTAACATCTTCAATATAGTGAAAC